>JAJIYU010003358.1:0-27064 GCA_030144865.1 Tinospora cordifolia
AGAGAGAGAGAGAGAGAGAGAGAGAGATTGAGACAAGGCAATGAAACAGAAAGCAAACCTGGCGGAGATGATGGAAGAAGAGAGAAGAGGGAGAGTATCATTAGGTGCTTGTAGTATCAAGTTGAATGGGCCAAAATTTGAAAAGAAGCAGAAGAAAGAGGAAGAGACAAGCAATGGAAATGTGTGGAAAAGGGTGTGTGAGGAAGTCGATAAGACATCATGTGGAGATGATGATGTGCACGCAGCTGCAATTGCAACTCAATTCTACTACCAGTACTCCTACACCATCATACAGTGCCACTGCATTATTCAAACAATCCACACGTCTCCAATTTATTGAGAACCACATTCAAAGTTTTTAGTACGTAATGTTTCAGCTAGCTGCCAAGAAAATAATAAATGTGATCCCTCATATGAAGGAAATCAAAGAATATCACAATACACTATATAATTTTCTAAATGCTCTAACTTAAGTTTTCTTAACTAACCTTTATTTTTTAAAATATAAGTTTTAGTATTATTCATTGTCTTTTTTCCAACATTAAAAGTTAAAAAAAAAAGATTACATATAACTTTTAGAAATGAAGACTGAAAATGCAAAATAAAAAAATTATAGGGTTTACAACTTGAAACACAAATAAGTTTTTTAAGTTTATGAAATCACAATGTATTTTTTAAATATAAATGTATATATAAAAATTAAGAGAATAGGGTTTAGATTGGAGGATACTGTGTCTATATATATAATTGTCCTTAATTTTAATTTTAATTTTTTATTATTATTATTTTTTGAGATATATATATATATATATATATTTATAGAGAGAGAGAGAGAGAGAGAGAGAGAGAGGGGGGGGGGCGAGGTGAAGAGGAGGTTTTGCCACGTTTCTCCAACATCCTTACTTTTAGCGACGAATAAACATGGTTCACACTGCGGCCCTTGCAGTGACTGTGACCCAGTCTTCGCTTCGAGCCGCCCGCGAGCCTGGGCTCGATGGCCTGGTCGCACCAACCAACTAAAACTACCGGAAAACCCTTGCCACTTCCTACTGCTCATCACAACCTGCGGCTGCGTGCCCATTCTCTCACTGCACCATGGCGCCTTCTCCTTCCTTCTTCTTCTTCTTCTTCTTCTTCTTCTTCTTCCTTAATCCCTCTTTCAAACCCTAAATCTTCTTCGTCTTCTTCATCTTCTTGTAACTATCTATGGATTTTAGGAGAGTTATTCATTGTTCCATATCAAAACGCATTTTCCCCTTGTCCTTCTTCTCCTCTTCTCAACGACATCCCCAACGAGACACCCAGTTTAAAGAACCCCAACAAATTCAACATCAACTGGGTATTGGGACTAACAACGACCCATTTCTAAGCAAGGTGATTTTATCAATTCTATCATCCCCTTCTCTCGACACGTCTAAAACTAAGGACATTTTAAGCAATTTTTCTCCTCAAAGTTTCGATCTTGCCTTCTCCGGAATCTCTTCCTCTGCAAACCCTAAAACCGCTTTGAATTTCTTTCGCTTCGGGTCGGAGTCACTGGGTTTTCATTTCACTATCGGATCTTACTGCCATTTGATTCGATTGCTTGTGGGTAAGTGTCTTATTGCTCCTGCTAGGTTGCTTTTGATTCGTTTGATTGATGGGAAATTGCCCGTTTTGTTTGAGAGTAATGGGAATGAGATACGCCATGTTGAGATTGCTAAAGCTTTTGCGGGATTGGTGAGTGTGGAGGGTTCGGTGATTGATTTGGTTGTTCATGTTTATTGCACCCAGTTTAGGATTCTAGGGTTAAGGCTTGCTTTTGACGTGTTTCTGGTGTTTACGGGTCAGGGAATGTTTCCTTCTCTGAAGACCTGTAATTTTTTGTTGAGTTCTTTGGTAAAGGCCAATGAACTCAAATTGAGTTATGATGTGTTTTCGGTGATTTTTCAAGGTTGTTCCCCTGATGTTGTCACATTTAGTACCGCGATTAATGGATTTTGCAAGGGAGGGAGGTTTGATGATGCAAGGAGGTTGTTTGAGAAAATGGGGGATTTGGGGATATTGCCGAATGTGGTTACTTATAACACTTTGATTCATGGGCTTTGTAAAAAGGGGAATTTAGACGAAGCTTTTAGGTATAAAGAAGAAATGATGAAAAAAGGGCTTGTTCCTAGTCTTGTTACTTATAGTGTTATTGTGAATGGTCTAGTGAAAATGGAGAAATTTGAGAATGCAAATTGTGTTTTGAAGGAAATGTTGGATAAGGGGATTGCCCCTAATGAGGTTGTTTATAACACTTTAATTGATGGATATTGTAAAGTAGGGAATTTTGAGGCGGCATCAAGAATCAGGGACCAAATGGTGTGCAAGGGGATCCAACCAAATTCAGTGACACTTAATTCACTCATAAAAGGGTTGTTGAACATGGGTCAGATGGAACAAGCAGAGCAACTTCTGGAAGAAATGTTATTTGGAGGTGTTTCTGTTAATCCTGGTGTATTTAATTCAATTATCCATTGTTTGTGTACGACATCTAGGTTGGATTCGGCCATTCGTCTATCTAGAGAAATGCTATTGAGAAACTTGAGGCCCAATGATAGTGTCCTGACCCTGCTTCTCAGTGGGCTTTGTAAGGAAGGGAACCATTCTGAAGCAACTGAGATTTGGTTTAAACTTTTAGAGAAAGGGTTTGCCACCAACACTGTAACCTCAAATGCTTTAATTCATGGACTTTGTGAGTCAGGAAACATGCAGGACGCAGTTAGGCTTGTTAAGGAGATGCTTGAGAAGGGTCTCCCCTTGGATGAAATCACATACAACACACTCATATATAAATGTTGCAAAGATGGCAAAGTAGCTGAAGGGTTTGAACTGAAACATGACATGGTTAAGCATGGCCTTAAACCGGATATGTTCACATACAGTGCACTGATACATGGGCTGTGTTGCAACGATAAACTTGAAGAAGCTCTTAAGTTGTGGAATGAGTTGAAGGCAGATGATGTGATGCCTGATGTTTATACGTACAGTGTGCTGATATATGGGTTTTGCAAGGCTGATAAACCTGAAGAAGGAGAAAATCTCTTCAATGAATTGATCACTAAGAACTTGGAGCCAAATTCCGTTGTGTATAATACCCTCATTGGAGGTTATTGCAGAAATGGTAAAATGATGGAAGCATTGCGGCTTCTCAGTGAAATGAGAAGCAGAGGAATTGCACCTACTGATGTGACTTATTCTATAATGATTCATGGGGCTTGTGTTATTGGCCATGTTGAGGAGGCCAAAAACCTATTGGAAGAAATGAGAAAAACTGGCTTGGTGCCAAATGTATTCTGTTATACTTCACTAATTGGGGGATTTTGTAAACTGGGTCAGATGGAGAAAGCAAGAAAGGTCTTGCAGGAAATGCTTTCATATGCTGTTATGCCAAATAAGGTTACATACACCATCATGATTGATGGGTACTGTAAAATGGGTGAGCTAGGGCTAGCAGCTAAGCTGCTAACTGAGATGTTAGATAATGGTATTGCTCCTGATGTTGTCACATATAATACTTTGACTTCTGGATTCTGCAAGGAAGGAAAGGTGGAAGAGGCTTTTAAGATTAGTGATCAGATGTCTCGAAGAGGTATTGTGTTGGATGAAGTTTCATATACAACATTGGTTGATGGCATGTGTAAGTTTGGCTTGTCAAGAGAAGCCAATTTACTCTCAAGTGGCATTATCAACAGTGGACCATAATGGCCAGAAATTCACATCTTTCTGATGTTTCTTCGAGCTGAAATTTGCGGACCAAACAGTCACAGAATTAAGTCTTGTGACAGATGGTTAGCCTGCTATGGAGCCCCATTCATGAATAAACAAATTAAAATCTGCATACAGGTTAGACTCATCCGATTTTTATGTTTTTCTTTTCTTTTCTTTTCTTTTTTTTTTTCTTTTTTACTTTTATGTTGACTATGACTTTATAGTTAGTTTAAGGGGCAACAGTTCTCATGCGCTTTTTCCCGTTAAATTTCTATTACAGGCAAGTTGCTGGTAGAGGTAGACAATGCTTCTTTTTGGCTTTGCAGTTGCAAATTGGCAAAGTAGGTAATTATTCTGCATAACATTGTATATATCATATGTGATTATTTTGGGGGGTGAGGGAGCAGCCTTTATCTAATCATATGGCTTCAGGTGCATTGTTTTGTCATCCTTTGAATATATTTTATCTTTTTTGTAGTGCTTTTTCTTTCATTCTTTCTTTCTGTAGGTAAGTTTAACCACTAATTTATCCTTGGGAGAAATTTAATGAAAGTTTTACTAGAGAAACATTCGTTATTGCATCTTTCTTTCACAACATAATTTTCTTTACGGATCTCCTTTAGTTTCTTGAGTTCGCATCATTGTCCTTTATAGTGAGTTGTTACATCCCATCTTTTGTGGAATGTGGAATGACTAAAGACTTAAGAGAGAAGGGCGGGCGTTAACATTCGTTATTGCATCTTTCTTTCACAACATAATTTTTTTTTTACGTATCTCCTTTAGTTTCTTGAGTTCGCATCATTGTCCTTTATAGTGAGTTGTTACATTCCATCTTTTGTGGAGTGTGGAATGACTAAAGACTTAAGAGAGAAGGGCGGGCGTTGAAAAATGTTGTTAGACTATGGAGTAGTGGGGATCAATTTAGTGGTATATAGTCTAAGCTAGGACTCCTTTTTCTTCGAACAAAAGAAAGAGGATCTATTACATAAAAAAAAGATAAAATAAAATAAAATAAACACAAACAAAAAAAAAACAAAAAAAGAAGAAGAGGATGATAAAACCCTGATCGTGCTTACTTATTGAAGGAGGAGGTATAAGATGCTAAAGTATCGACAGGTGGTGAATGATGAAAAAGAACAGGTGGCGAAAGGTTGAAGAAAGATGTGGTAGCAGCAATTGATCATACTTTGGGAGATAGAAGTAGTTTGTTAGTGTCTCAATTATGTCACATGGGGAAAATCTGTACTGATATAAAAGAGAGATCCATGCTGAGGACATATTCAATGTAATGTGGAAAGGATTATAGAGAGACTAGCCCCCCTGATGTGGTTAGAATTACATGTATCTACATCTTCTTCTGGAAAGAAAAATTCAGACCTGAACTTCTTATTTTCATTCTTAATTCCTTGTAATTCATTGTTTCTAATTTGGTTCCCATCGTATTTTGGTATTAGAGCCTAATCGATCTATGTTGGGTATTGACAAAATTGCACCAAAGATGAATGATAGTTGCATGTAATCAATGGAGAAGGAGATGTAAGGAATTAGGAACGAAATTATGAAGTTGAGGCAAACGGTGGAGTGATGTATCACAGATTTTGATGGCGATGGAGTATACAAGGCAATCAGTGTCATCATTATCTCAAGTTGTAGTGAAAGGGAAAACAAGGCTTGATGAAGGGGAATCCAATGCAAGATCTGGAACATGCCTTTCACCTCTTGATCCCAAGAATTATCTGGATCATGAGGGAGAAGTTCGATCTATCATTCACCCCACTAATACAACTTTCGATGAGGGTAATTAAGGCGCCACATGTTGGCTCCAGGTACTCTTACTCTGAGGAGAAAATTTGGTGGGATGGGTATTCCCAGCGAAATTGTTCTTTGAAATGAATTTGAAGACCGATTAAGGGAAAGTGAAGGCAATGAGAGTAAGTTTTGAATTGCACTTCCATGGTTCCAATGGCGAGATGCTTCCAATGGCGAGATGCACAAACGCCATTTATAGGATGGTTGGAACTACGCTAGTAACTTCTACGTTGTTTTGGATCGTCGTATATTGAAAGTTAATGTCGGCGATTTCTAGATATCCACCAAACTAGTACAGCAGCTGCATATTAGAGAGAGTTTGAGCCAATGGAAGCCTCAATGGTTAAACTAACTGAGGCTGTCTTGGAGAGTACTTTTATAAAGGGATTGAAACTTGATATAAAAGCTGAGTTGCATGTGCTAAAGCCAATCATATTGGAGTTAATAATGGACACTGCACAGTTGATTGAAGATAAAAACGCAACCATCCGATCTTTCAAAGATCCCATGGTGCACAATGCTCCAAAGTCTTTTCCCACTTCTACTTGCGTGACCTTGCATGCTGGTTGTGTTCCCCAAGGGCACCGAAGCAAGTGTGAGTTGCAAATTGTAATGTTGAATGAATGACGTCAATTTTGGGGAGGATGCTGATGAGGAAGAGCAACAACCTACACCACCAGATCTGGCGAAACCACCGGACCCTTTCTCCTTCACTAAGGTGGTTGAGCTTTCATTGAACTCAAAACTTGGACTAGCATTTCCAGGCATGATGAAACTGAAAGGATTTTTTGGCACATGTGTGGTGACGATATTGATCGACAATAGTGCCATGCTTCATGGCTGAGGATATCATCAACAAGTTCCACCTACCCTTGCAAACAACAACTAATTATGGGGTGGTGATGGGAATGGGTATGACAGTTCGTGGACAGGGAATTTGTCAGAGTCTTGTGTTGGAAATGCAAGGGTTAATCGTGATCATCGAGTTTCTACCACTATAGTTAGGGAACATGGACTTGATTCTTGGCATCAAGTGGTTGTCATCGTTAAGTGTAATGGAGCTTGATTGGCAAACTTCTAATGAAGATATAGTTGGACAACTCCATGGTTACATTGGATGGGACCCTAACTGTGCAAAATGGGTGTTTCATTAAAGACGATGCTCAAGGAGATGAAACATCAAGGTTTAGAAGTCATGGTGGAACTTTGCTCCATGTTCACCTTGAAAACCATTTCCATCATATATTTCTTCATGGCTGGACAGATCAACCAAACAGTTCCCTCAGTGTTTGATCCTATCATTGAGCTTCTGCCAATTCAGGAAGTCGATCATGCTATTTGCTTGCAACCAGGTGTTGATCTGATTAATGTTCACCCCTATCATTATCCTCAATTTCAGAAGAATGAGATTGAGAATATGGTGCAGGATATGTGCACAGTTGGCATCATCCAACCTAGGATGAGTCCATTCTTTAGCTCAGTTTTATTGATGAGGAATAAAGATGGGAGTTGGCAGTTTTGCGTGGATTATCACACTTTGAACTAGGTGACCATTGCTGATTGTTTTCTCATTTTGGTGATAGATGAATTCTTAGATGAGTTGCATGGAGCAACTATTTTTTCCAAGCTGGATTTGAAGTTTGGGTATCTCCAAATTGGTGTGAAAAAGGAGGATGTTCCCAAAACTGCATTTTGTACACATGAAGGACATTATGAATTTCTAGTGACGTCGCTTGATATCACTAATGCATCAGCAACCTTCCAATCTCTTATGAATTGATAATTTTGTGAATTTTTACATAAATTTTTATTATTTGTTTTTTAGGATATTTTGATCTACACTTCCTCGGTGACAACCCATAATTCCTGCCTCTAGCAAGTTTTCAAGGTGTTGGGGACCAATCAACCATAGATGAACGCTAAGAAATGCATTTTTGGCCAGCTGCAAGTCAAGTTCCTGGGTCATTGGGTCTCAGTTGATGGTGTTTCCGCTGACCACTACCAAGATTCAGGCAATGAAGTGACCATCTCCTACCACTGTTGGAGAGCTGTGAAGTTTCTTGTGCCTTATCGGATACTACTGTTGGTTCATGAAGGGGTATAGCTCCATTGCGCTACCTCTTACACAGCTGTTAAAGAAGAATGCCTCCCATTGGACCGATGAGGCCGAACTTGCATTTCAATATTTGTAGAACGTTATGACTTCATTGCCTATTCTTGCATTATCAGATTTCAACGAGCCATTTTTTATGAATCTAATGCATCAGGTTATGGTATTAGGGTTGTCTTCATGCAACATGAGAGACTACTTGCATATTTTAGTCAAGAGTTATCAGCACTGAATCATTTAAAGCCAGTGTATAAACGAGTTCTGATGGCAATAGTCTTCATCATTCACATGGTTCAACGCAGACTCAACACTTCTTGGAACAGCGTGTGATCCTACCTGAGTATCAAAAGTGGCTCTCCAAGATTCTCTGTTATGACTTTGAAATACAGTACAAACCTGTTACCTCTAACCGTGCAGCCACTGCCCTCTCCTGTTTGCCAAACCCATAGAATTGGCAATAGCTTCAATTATACTTGTTGGACACAACCAAAATTCAAGCGGAAAACAGTGCAGATCAGCATCTTCAGCACATACAAAGTGACCTGCAGCAAGATCCTTTGTCGTGGCCCAAATATTCCTTGTAACCTGGCCAACTACTATATGAAGGGTGCATTGTCTTACCTGAGACATTTAGCTCTTATTCCAGTGCTTCTTCATGAGTACCACAATAGACCCTTGATGGTGCTCACTAATTGAAGGAGGCATAAGATGCTAGTGTCACAGGTGGCAAAAGGATGAAGAAGGATATGGTAGGAGCATCTGATCTTACTTCAAGAGATAAAAGTAGTTTGTTAGTGTCTAAATTGTGTCACATGCGGGGAGTAATGATAGACCCCTGATTGTGCTCACTTATTCAAGGAGGAGGCGTAAGATGCTAAAGGATGGAAGGATATGGTAGCAGCAGCTGATCATACTTCAAGAGATGGAAGTAGTTTGTTAGTGTCTAAACTGTGTCACATGCGGGGAGTAATGATAGACCCCTGATTGTGCTCCACTTATTCAAGGAGGCATAAGATGCAAAAGGATGGACAGGTGCTGAAAGGATGGAGGACATGGTGGCAGCAGCTGATCGTACTTCAGGAGATAGAAGTAGTTTGTTAGTGTCTCAGTTGTGTCACATGGGGAAAATCTGTACTCATATAAAAGAGGGATCCATGCTGGGTGCATATTCATTGTATTGTGAAAAGGATTGTGCAGTGACTTAGCTCTCTTGAATTGGCTAGAATTTATATGTACATTGACATCTTCTTATGGAAATAAAAATTCAGATCTGAACTTCTTCTCTTCTTAATTCCTTGCAATTCATTGTTTCCAATTTGGTTCCCATCAGAGGGTTATATGTCTAAGCTAGAATTCTCATTTGTATGATATTGGAAAAAATATTGTAAACAATTCCAAAGTTCTTTTGAGAATTAGGGGCAATATAAAGTAAACTAGGAAGACAATATCAAGAAAATTCCAATACCATAACCATTGGCTAACTAGAAGCTACCAAAAAAATGAAAACCTGTACATCATGCCAAAATCTGTGTCCCTCCCCAAAAAAAAAAAAAAAAATACTAGAATTTCTCTCTTTCCAGATGACTACAAATATCACCTTCCAGTTGTGGTTTTTGCTTCTTGAAAGTGAGCAGAAAGGATTTAAAAAAAAAAAGGTCGCTGGCTGCAAGAGTAATTCTTGGAGCACGATTAGTAAATTGGAACTTCTTTTTATTCTTTATAAAATGTTAAATAATTTTAATCAGTTAGGAAGTTAATTAATGTAATTAAGCAATCTGCTTAATTTCCAATTAAATCAAAATTGTAATTGGACCAAAGACACTAAAGGGATAATTTCATTTGGTTCTTTTACCTAGTCGCAGTAATTCATTCTCTTGTAGCACACTTGTCTCTGGTGGCAAAGCCACTTATTGGCTTACGGGAGCAATTGTCCCCTGTTCCTCTTTGAAATAAAACAAGTAGATTGTCTTTCTAAATGCACTATTTAAATCTTATTAAATAAATATCTTTTGTCATTTTACTTGTTTTACTTTCTAGAAAAGCATGGTTCAAATTAAACATTTAGTCCTTTGAAAAAAAAAAGTGGTTTCTTGAACTATTCATGTATTCCCCTCTCTCTACAAACTGGCTTGTCTTTTTGTAAGGTTTTCAGTGTCCATTAAACTTTATTGATATGTGGTTTCTCCAATTCAGCTAAGTCTTTTTCCAACTGCTTGGAGTCGACTATGTAAATCTATGTCCTTCATTCCAACATCAAGGGCTAAGTTCTCAGGTAAAGTACATGTGGTTGTATCTTTTCCAATTTTGTTTGCTCATATTATATTATTTGTCTCTACCTCTATTGTTACTGTAGAATGTTTATTTCTAACTCTTTCTAATTGGTGCATCCAAAGGTCTTTTTATACATCCAAACCACCTTAATTGGTTTCTCCCATTGTGTCTCTCATTGTTGCTACTCCTAAAATTTCTTGAATATGCTTATTTCTAAATTAATATTTAATGTTTTATTGCATGCTCATTTTACGATTTTCACTGTTGTTACAGTTGATTTGTTCACTTCTTAAAAATAAAAATAAAAAAAGACCTTCAATGGAATGCATCAATCAATACTGCAGGAGCATTTAACATCTTTTAATTCTCCTTTCTGATGAATAATGGATCCCAAATATCTAACAGTTTTACTCCCTGATATCATTTGCCCTTTGATCTTTGCCTTTTCTTTATCTATATTCTGTTTGCTTATCAAAATTATATTTGATGTATTCAATCTTAGTCTTACTACTCCTGGACCCTTCAGATTCTAAGAGCTATAATACTACATAAACTTTAATTGAACACCAAATGCCATAATGTGAATTTGAAGAGAGAGGAAAGGTTTATACTGTATATAGCTTTCAATATCAATATACATATCTTTGTTCCTCTTAAAAAAAAATCATTGAATGAATTGACATGCATCTTGAGCTACACGTCACCTTTTTCATTCAATGATCTAAATACATGCGACATCATACATCGTGGCATTCAATATTCAAAATAGTGTTTTTATGACATTTTCCTATCAACAAATAACATACCCCATGAAAAAAAAAATTACAAGTCAATTCGTCCATTAGGATTTGAGTTTTCATTTATATCATATTAAGCATTACCCTGTGGGTAATTTCTGATGTGGCTTTGGTTTCTGTATTGCTAGACTGTCTTTTTTCTTTTATTTTATGTTAGATTTAGATGGAAATATGGGCTGTAATGTTAATTGCTTCTCTCAAATTACCTGATTTCAGGCTCAATTTTGAGGAAGTTGATTCCATCATGACTGCGAATTTTATTTCTGTGGACCTTAATGCCACTGAACCAATTTGCTGGAACCGGAATGATGATTGCTTCAGAAGTCTAATCTTTCCTAGGTGATTTATTTTCAACTTTTAACCGTCTTATTTGTGGAGATGTATATGAAACTTTTCTTTTTGGTGCTCTACATGATGAAAGTCGATTGTAATACATAAATAGGGAATAGGTTAGAAAACTTACATTGTCATGTCTGCCTACCCCAACCTTTGTGCTTCACTCCATCTACTCCTCTTCCTTCTCTTCCTCCCTAGTCAAATGCCTGATCATTTGAAGCTACTAGAACCCCAAAGGTCTAGACTTGTTGCATTTTTCCCTTTCTCCTCCTCCTCCCTAGTCAAAGGCCTGATCATCTGAAGCTGCTAGAACCCAGAAGCTTTTGTTGCTTGAAACCACCTCTAGATTCGTCTATCATCTGTTCATTTTGTAATTTAATTCCTTATGTGTGTTTGAATTTTTGGGTGGTTCCAGATTACTTGGTGACAAAGTTGGAGCAAGACCTGATCTGTTTTTGTGGTTACTCTCTTCATTGTCAGTCTTGTAAATACATAAAGCTCCATCACTTCCGTTTAGCTGTAAAAGCCTAGTTGATCTCTTTGTAATTCTACTTAAAATTTGATCATCAATTCTCCATCTTTACTACCATTCAATGTCAGTGCAAAATTCGAAAACTGAAAGCAACACCCCCCTTTAATATTTGTTTGTATTTGTTCATTTTTGTACAAACATTTTGATGGTCTCATGGATAAGCTGCTGAAACAAGGCAATGAATCTGTTGAATGTCTTACCTTCTCTTTACACTAGGACTGCCCTTTTCTTCCTCAAACAGTAGCAGCGATCATCCCGCTCTCTACCCCCTCTCCTTTTCTCAAATTTCAGCTGGTGTAATGCATTATTTGTTACTCCATATGTTTAAGCTTCTACCAACAAATTTTCTCTATCGGGCAAACAAGCTATTACCATAAGCATCCACCATTGGATGAGCTAGTATGATGCATTCCAAGATGTGTAATAATTGATTTAATAGTTGTAAATGTTTTTGAATAAGAACTACAACAATAATAGTCAAGTTAGCATTTTCCTTCAAATAACTCTAAACCAAAACACATTCATTCCTTCATCATAGCTTTTTCTTTTTATTTTTTTTATTTTTTTTTTGTGTAATTGAATCAAAGGGAAACATACTCTTGAACCATAACAATGGTCCTCTTTGTTAAAACTTTCACATAATGTTCTTTTTTGTATGAGCTTGAAGGGAAACATGGAAAAAGAATGTGTATATGCATATATATATTCACAATTGAATAGCTCAAGTTCTACAATAATTTGTCTCACTGTACAAGTAAAGCAAACTAGCCCAACCCGTACGTACATCCTGCACACTATACAATTTAAAAAAATAATCCAAATTCTAAGCCTTTCTAGTGCATTATACCCACTTTCACAACAAAAATAAATAAATGTGGGTCATCAGCCCAAACCAACCTATTCCTCCCCACCCACGATTGCAAAATAGATTGGCCTACCAATGTCCTCCTAAACAAATTATGGGTACGCTGGAATACTCGCTCTCAGACTGCTTCGAGGAAGCCTTGTTCTCGAAGGGCTTTGATTTTTGTGTTGATGACCTAGAAAATAATCAAAGATGGAAATGTAAAAATCATATTACTAGGTATCTATTTATGTTATAAGAAAGTTACTTTAAAAAATATAAACTAAAACAAGAAATCAATATTTGTTTTTTTTTTCTTTTTAAGGTGTTTTTTAAAGATTGGCACAAAGCTGTTTCGCTCTAGAAAAACTTGTATAAAACATGACCAGACTTGAATCTAAAGGATTACAACCCGATTTCAATGGGGTTTTGGGTTGAAAACCTGGACTTCATCAGGGCTAAACTGCTGGTCAAATAGGAATGGTCACCTAAGGTTTTATCCTAGAAACCAAGCAGATGTGAAGTAGCAGGAGATTTTTTTTGCTCAAGGAAAAGCAACAGACTTGAATCTAAAGGATAAGCTTGTCTCAATGGGATTTTGGGTTGAAAAACCGGCCTCCATCAGGGCTGACTACTGGGACAAATAGGAATGGTGGTCTTGAGGTCTCATCTTATCCAAGAAACCAAACCATTGAGAAGTAGCAACAAATGTTTTGTGCTCAAGGACAAGCAACTCCTAAATCACTAAGAAAAGCCACTGTAACGATTGTAACGATTGCCCTCTTCATGTAAGAGGCATTGAAATTGGAGAAAGCCAACATGTAGATGGTTTGAGTGCAGTTGCTCTGCCAAGTGTTGTTACATTCCATCGAGCATCCAAGCGCCATAACCAAATTCAAATGTTGGATGGAAATCATAAAAGTTAAAAACAAACAAATAAATAAGAGCCAGAAAAAAAAAAAAAGGGAAAACATGTTATTGACCTCACTGGTATCTAATGCTATAATTTTCGAAGAATCTTTTTTTTCTTTAAAAAAAAAAAAAAAAAACTGTTCTCAAAATTGTGGGTTTGCATTATTTGTGAGAAAGTTTCCACCAATTGCTACAAATCAAGCACCATCAACTCTTTAACTTTAATACATCAAAACAACACTTGAATTTCTGTAATGGGTATGATGTAAGTGATGGACTCAGTAACAATTGGCAAGAATTTCAAGTCACCTGGCATCTTTCAGTTTTCACTGTATATTACAGAGCATCAACCGAAAATTACTTAGAAAGCTACAACAACTCAACTGTTTTTATTACACTTCTTCTCAAGAGATTACTCCCCAAACTCCTCACAAAGCCTTGAGCCTCTTGAAGGCTTTAGGGAGCAATAAAGATTAATAAATTACTAAACTGATTATATATTCACCATATATTATACAACAAGTATTATTATCATTATCTACACGTGCAATGAAACACTGGATTTCCAAAGCAACTACTTTTACGAGTCATACTTCTAAACCTGGATGTGTCACCATACCGTGATCTTATATCCAATGGAGAGTCAATTAATCTTTCCATCATGTTGATTTTTGGGACGTCAAGAACTGTCTTTGGCAATGACAATGCCCACTGCATGGCCCAGATTGCAAGTGGTCTCATATATATCACAGAACGATAATGCCCATCCGTCGTCCAACCTTCTGGTGTCTGGAACCAGTACCTGAATAGAGACGCATAGGGAGTGGTATAACAATGTTAATTAGGTCATGAGTAATCAAAATATACACATTCTAACAACCATAAGTAACAAACTACATGATTTTCATTTTGATCCGTAGCAAGTAGCAAATTTTTTCAAGATTTTGGAAAGCCTTACACATGCCATGAGACTGAAGAAACAGTAATGATAGATATAGATGAAAGGGCATGTTAAAGGGGTTGACTCCAGTGTGAGGGTTTGACTCCAGTGTTATTAGTCTCACATGAACTGTCTTATTTCCATCTAAGACACATAAGAATCTCATCCAATCAAACTAACAGAAGGCATTCTCTGAAGAAGAAAAATAAAATACCATTGGAATTGCCCCAATGTGGGCACCTGACCACCCAAATTAAGGTCCGCCAAAACTTAGAGGTCCATCGGAAGGACAATATCTTGTGACATGAGAGGCGGGCTTAAAAATTGGCTTCAACAGACAACTAAAAAACATGGATAGAATAATTTAAGGCAAAATTAACTAATAATTTAAATGTCAACTTAATAAAGACTTACCCATATCCCTCTTCTGACCATCCTGCTGTAAATATACCTTCAGCAGTGGCGAAGCCTTGTTCTTCTAATCCAGAAAGGATCATATTCGCTGCCACACCATATGTAACTCCAGTCCAGATTTCACGTGATTGCATGCATGACTCGTCCACTTTTCCATTTGGGTGCATTCCATTTACGGCACCCATCCTCCCTCCTCTCACCCGCATAACATTATAATCATACACTTTCATCAGGGCACTTTTGATTTTACGATCATCAAAAAGGGGTGGCAAGCCTGATGAAGCAATATACCATTGCCCAGCTAGTTGATCAGCTTGTATTGATTTACTGTTGCTACTTGAGCCACTATCATAATTGAAATATGATCCATTCCAAAGCTTTTCTTCAAAAGCAGGTTTAGCTGTCAAGAATTTGTTTTTGCACCATTCTGCAAATGCTTTATCACCAACACGGTTAGCCATTGCAGTGGCAGCTTCAAGGGCAGCAAGCCAGAGGCATCCACAGTAAGCACTAATGCCATGAACGGTCCAAGCATCATAAGTTTGATCTGGGAATCCATCATTTTCAATAAGGCCATCACCGTCCCTGTCAAACTGTTCCATATATTCCATTGCAGCCCGGACAGATGGCCACACATCAAGAGCAAAAGACATGTCTCCTGTGGCAGCAAAATCTCTGTAAACCTGAAGCACAAACTTTGGATTGAGGTCCTTCCATCTGCTTGTATCATGTATATTATATGCATTCATTTCATTCCACGGATCATGTGTCCCAAGATCATGTGGCACAGCTCCTCTGACCTTGCGGATTCCATAATTGCCTTCTGCTAGGAACTTCACCTTTCTTCCATCCTCACATAAGACAGCCTTCGCAAAGTCTCTCTGGATGCTCAGCTCAATTTCTGGGAACAGAACTAGAAGAGCAAAAGATGCATAGAAGTGCACATCATATGTGCACCACATAATGTACTCTACACCTTCCAAGTAGAGAAACCTGCCAATATCTTCACTACCATCTTGAGCATCCTTCTGGGGAGTAAAACGCTTAGGATCATGACTTTGTTCCTTGTTACAAAATAAAGAGCTTTTGCTTTTGTGTGATTCCTGCTCATCTTCAAAACCACGGACTACACCATGCTCAACAACCACATCTTGTTTGCCATTCACCTTGGCTGTATTAACTCTCACATCTGCAGTCTCCACTTTTCTGGATCTATCACGATCACTGATTAAGGTTGACATTTCATCTTTTTCTGGGAAATGGCTATCTGTGAATAAAAAATCCATAATAATCATGACACAAATGGACCAAAAATTAAAGAAAAAATTTTGCAAGAAATTGAATTTTTCTAAAAGAACAAGAACTTGGATATGTGCCAACGGTCTCTGAATTTCAAATAATATTATGGAGAATAATGTTCTCTTCAAAGACAGTCTTTTATAAGATCAAGCAGACACTGTATTCACGTTGGGCCACACTCTTCAATAAAAGCCAGTATGTGGCGCAACGGCAACTGGCAAGTTTAGGCTCACTGAAATTCCAATAAGCTAAAGACAAAAATAATGACTTCAATCAGTACCTGTCCAAACTGTTCCCCCAGCAACCAAGAAGTAAAGCTCATTGAACAAAGTGAATTTGTACCTGCAACCATTGAAGTACCATACAGAGAAAATATGTCAGTTGGAGAAGCTCCACAAATAAAGTGCAATTAGATGAATAACTCCAGGGTGAACATGCTCATCTTATCCATACAATAAATGCATTTGCTCAATCACACCTTTGCCAATTGAGTATTCTAAAATCAAAATTCATGAGTGTGAAAATTACCATTCAGGAAGTCTAGCATCGTTAAGAATGGGATTCTGCCATCTCTCAATTGCTTCTTCCCACTGCTTATAGTCTGACCAAAAATTTGGACTAAAGTCAGATTTTAGGGATCAAATGCAAATTAAGGTCAATACCAAGTGAAACCTCAAGTAAAGGAGTAAATTTAATTAGTTTAACAATTACTGCATATCAATTGAGTGGCTAAAGCTTGTTGTTAGAAAAAAAAAAAAAAGATATGGTAAAGATCCAGTGAGCACATACTCATCAATGCATCATGTGCCAAATGAAGAGCAGATCTTTCAGAAGTGCCATAGAACTTTGTGTACCGCCTGGCAATTAAATGAAATGACTCAGAAGCTTTTAACGAAAGTGTGTAAACAAGAGATTTGATACTTGGAAAGTCACATACAATAGTACAAAGGTACAAGAACGTAAAAAAAAGTTCAAAAAGTAATTATCAGAACAAATGTTCTTCCCTTTAGTACACCAATAAGTCTGCATTACGTGTTACACATAACAAGAGCATTATTTCAACAACTGAAAAAAAAAAAAGAAAAAAGAAAAGAAAAAGCAAAGCAAATTTCCTATTTAAAATTTGTAAAAAATATATATATAATATAACATAATAAAGGATAACAAAACAAAACAAAAAACCAGAAAAAGTAGGAGACAAAAAAAAATGAAAGTGAGAAGACACCCATAAACATCAGAAAATGAAAAGCATTTAACTATTCTGAAACACAGTCAGTTATATAATCTGTGCAAGGATCTTGCATCAATACTATCCCCAAGCTCATATATATATATATATATATATATATATATATAAACAGATTGACAAAAAGATACTTTGCAAACACAAATATTAAAAGTAGCCAACAACGGAAGTGTAGCTCAATTTGATTTACCTGTTATAAACACTTCCTTTCAGAAATTTTACTTTCGGTGAAGACCATGCTAAAGAAAATGCAACAGTGCACTTTCCATGAGGTTCCACCCAAGTACTGGCTGAAACAGCCGCACAGAGTGTCTCTCCAGGTGATGAAACTATGCTTGGCCCAGCGTTGAAGTTCTCTCGATCAAAATGGCCATCCTTCAAGCAGAAGGGTTATCATTAGCAAAATATACCTATCAAAGTTAAAACGTGAAAAATACAAAAAGGATGGAAATACTGAGTGCGTATGAATGTATGATTATGTTTCTCATGATAGCTAGGGTACAAATCATTCAGGTTAACCTCAGATAACAGAACTTTTTAAATAAGTCCTCAAAACCATGAAGTTGTATCTCAGAAGTTACATGTCAATGTTGGAGATACAATGTTCTTTGTTGTGTATTGGGTGGGGGGACGCTAACACAACAAGAAGTTAATATCCAAGTGATACAAATTATTACCTGTGCCATTTTGGCCCACATTTGTTTGGCCGTAGTATGACTTTGCTCAGTCAGCCCAAAACATGGCAAAATGGTCACATCAACATTCTGAGTCTCACATGCAGCTATGGCAAAAGTAACAGGTGCATTATCTTTAGCAGTCCTGCATGTTTTCAATAGTTTTAGAAATACTGAATCAAAATCTATGTTTAATAAGATAAGGGAAAAGAATATAGTCATAATGATGTCAACAGTGCAATGTAAATGTCAGAAGAGTACAAATGCCCAAGAAAGAAATTCTAGTAAAATATTAGAAATTATAAAGACACTGAATAATTTGATGCAGCCTTAGACATTGTGCAAATGAGGGCATGCAAGACAGCTTGATATTTCAATACAAATACAGGAAAGATGAGGTCATATGCAATGGTATGTCAGCTTCCCTCATCACAACAATTGACCTAAGAGATGTCTGCCAACCAACCATAATAAAAGAAAACTAAAGGTTGACCACTTGCTTGTGATGTAGAAGTACGCCAGATACTCCATCATCGCCTCTGCAAAAAAAAACAAAAAAATGATAATCTTTTGCATCAGCTCAAAAAAAAAAGAGAGAAAAAAAAAAGAACCAGGCATACTACATGAAGATAAATCAAGGGCACCTACTTGAATGGTTCATTGACATGATCGCCTGATAGATGTGAGCTTCCACCAATCGAATTCTGTGCAGAACATACAAATGCTTAGAATGCATAATTAAAGGGACATTTATTTGTAACAACAGTTAGTGGGAACAATTACTTACAGCCCATGTGAAGAGGAGGCTAACCTTGGCTCTTTCTTTCCCAGTGTTCACCAACTACAAAAAAAAAAAAAAAAAAAAAAAGACACATGCTAATCAGGAAACATGGATACTGAATTCCCTTTTCCAGAGTTCACATGCAAGCACATCAATTGACCAATAAGGTCATAATAAGATGAGTGGACAGCTAACACTTTAATGCCATTAAGAAACTTCAAGAGTTATCTAGCAAGGCAAAGAAATTTTCAGGCTGAGAATTGTTGTTGAGCATTAAAAATAGTTCCATACAATTCACTTATTCATAAAAATCTTTTTTTCTAATTCAGGCATTTTGCGTTTCAAACCTTGCACATTAAAGTTTCCACCAGAACTGATAGGCCAATAAGTTGTAGTGTCATCTATTAATCTTTTTTTCTTTTTCAGGCATTTTGCATTTCAAACCTTGCAAATTAAAGTTTCCACCAGAACTGATAGGCCAATCGGTTGTAGAGTCATCTATTAAATATCAAGCAAGGCAAAGATATCTTCACATGGAAAATTATTTTTGGGCATTACAAAAAGGGCCACGCAATTCATTTAATTAGTTTAAATCTTTTCTTTTAATTCAGGGGTTTAGCATTTCAGAACCTTGCAAATTAAACTTTCAATCTGGACTTATAGGCCAACAAGTAAAAATTATGAAATTTTTTTAAGAAATCAATAACTAAGAGGATAATAGAATTTCACCAGGGGCAAGAAAAACTCTATGCCGACAGTCTCAAGAAGATGTAAATTTGAATCACTAGAAATTTCAAGTACAAGATATTGCAATCTCAGCAAGTCCAAATTAAAAAATGACCTAAGTAATAGCGCCATGATTAGTTGAAATTTGTCACAGAAGTAATGTGTGAAAACATACCGTGTAAACAAATACAGCTACAGGAAAACTGCTTTCACGATAATTATGGGGAATGAATGGTGATATTTGGCGACAAGAGATCCTCAGTTCCGGGTCTGGTTCTCCTGTATGAAATACTTATTGCTCAAAACCATTCCTCTAGTATTTAGGGATGACAGACACATAATACTATGCAAACAGTATTTAGAAATTAAATCATAAATAAAAAGAAGAATCAACACATTTTACAACAGCAGTGAAAACTCACCATCATAAATTGTCCATGCCCTTGGAAACAAAGCATGATATGAGGAATGCTGACCACCCAAATTCCAGCCCCATGATGATATGCCATGATCATCAGGCTTCCTGAAAGAGAAAAAAATAACCTGGGATGTCATCCAACATTTTCATGCACCATTGGCTTCACTTCTAATGCTTCAAAGATGAGAAAATAAAAATGGACAGAAAAGATTGCAGAAGAAGCTCACCATACACACTACTTAACACCCAAACACTGCTCTGAGAAGGTTTAAAGGTGAAATTTTATATAGAAAGCCAAAAGATATTCAAGATCTATTTTTAACAAGAAACAGAGACAGTTTATTTCGTATATTGGTGTCAAACCTGTACAACTATGATTGCAAAAGTGACCAAAAAACCCAAAAGAAGGGTCCCAAACCCCCTCAAGAACTACACAGTATTGGGAGCCAATATCTGTACTAATCACCAGACGACTACCCTTAAGAGATTACCCATTGTTCAGATTCAATGAGTTATCTATGTTTAACCGTATAATCAAGTCAATATCAAACACTGTATCAGCAGGCATCCCTTTATTCTTCAGTTGCCATCATACAAAACTACAATTATTATTGCACTACTTCAAATGGTGTGCAACATTCTACACAACCAATTTTTGACTACTTACAAATTAAAATAAAATATAGATAAATCAAAATCTGGAGAGAAATGGAACTCCCAAATAAAGTGATTCGCCAGTTCCACTATTTGCTATAAATAAAATAAAGTGATTCGCCAGTTCCAGCATTTCTATTTGACTGCCACAAGCCCTTGCTCGACTCTTTAGCCAATTTCTATATGTGGTTGGGCGATCAGGTTTCAATACTTTTAGCATTCATTTATTTTATTTAATTTTATTTTCAAAGAAAGTCTCAATTACACACATTTATAAAACATTTCTACCCTCCTGAACAGCTATCATTCGTGCTAACACATTATGTTAAGTTATTAAGATTTATTGAAGAAATAGAATCATGTTCTGCACCACTCAACTGACTAATTGGTTGGTGATTAATACCAAACACAAGCATGTGTGTGTATGTGTGTGTGTGTGCATCTGTACTTTAAAATCATGCTCCAAAAGATCATCTAAAAATTTCCTTTACTCCATATGAGAACAAAAAAGGCTTTTCACAATCTTGAACTCGTAGATAGCACCACATTGCATTATTTTAACAAAAAGGAGGTATTCCATACACAATACACATGCCATAATGGGGTCTAGGCAAAAGCCAATGTATGTAGCCTACACCCTTCAATTTTGGAGGGTCATTTACAAATTCAAACTACAACCTTAAGGTCACAAGAGGCAACCTTTACCATTGTGCTAAAGCTCATCTTCAATTTGTCCATCAACATATTATTATTATTCAGATCTCCAACATAAAAGCCAGACAGCTTTTTATACATTAAAAAAGATGGATCTAATAAAAAGAAGCATACAGAAACACTAACAAATGATGTAAGTTTGACAAGGAAATCCCCTTACCCTAAACCTTCATGCTTTCCAGGAGCTAAAACTGATGCGTACTTTTTATTTCCTCCATCTCTAGATATGAAAATCTACAGAACAGAAAAGAAGATTCAGGCAAGTAAAGTTGCATATGAATATCGCACCAAAATTGGTCTTCATCTTCAATAATATCATCATAGATATGCAAAGAACTATCCCATTACACATTTAATGGTGAATTTCTTAATTCATATCAATTTTATGCTCAAAAAGAACAAACATAAGTCGTCTATCCCAGAGTTATTAGATGTAAACATACGCGCATATATGCTAGCAGTGACAGAAAACGTCCTTAAGTCAATGTGTTACCAGCAAAACTAACTCAATGAGTCTTAGTAACAAATAAAAAATGAAAAAAAAAAAAAAACCAGCAAGCAACGTGTGTAATTAATTGCCAGAAATCCTGTCAAACAGTTTGAAAATTACTATTACTCTGTTAAATACGCACAATATATCCACATAAAAATAGCATTTTTTTTTCTGAAAGACACATAAAAATAACATGGTTAAACACCTTAGAGAAGAAAGAAAACATGTAAGCAGTTCTCTTTTTAAAGCATTTAAAAATTATAAGACCACAGCCTTTTTTCTTAGTTTCAACACACATTTGCTTTTCTTTTGTCATCTTCCTATGGAATCCCTACCAAATTAAGCAACTTTTACTAGAAAATACGGAAAGAGATGCAAACAATGGGGTAAGGGCGTCTAACATGAATCACTTGTGACCCAATGGATGCACTGTATCCAGACAAAGGAAATAAACAAAAAAGAACAGCTTGCACAATATGCAGAATATAAAAGAGAGTAAAACAGGTCAATCTATACAAATTGACAAGTGATCAACTAAAGTAACAAAATCACGGGGAGAAATTTACAGAAAATTGATTGGCCATGATAGGTGAAGATTCACATAAGCCAGGAACAATTTGCATTTGTCTGAATTCTCCTCTAAAACCTCTTGAGATGCTGCCACTTCTGAAAACAAGTAAACAGAAATACAGTCAGCTAAAATAATTTTGTAATGAAGGAAAAATGCACATAACCCAAAGATCTCAAGTGAATGGCACTCCTGGTTTAACAAAAAAATTTTCTAAGACCTCAAACCCCACTACTTACCCCATCCCTCCCAATGGCACTCCTTGAGATGCTGATGGCCTGCAACTTTCTCGAGTAAATGGATCAATGGGGGCTTTCTATGAAGGTCAAACAGTGACAGTTTTATTAAACAAGCTCCCATGAGAGTAAAAAAAATAAATAAATAAATACGAAATAAACAAGACATGGCTTCCACATCATCTTAGACATTGTCCATCTTTAACAGCTACAGATAATAAATATAAGAATAGAAATGTAACAGTATCTATGCAGGAGGAGCAGTACTATCAAGGAACTGAGAGAATTACCCTTCCATGTGAAGCCTCTTCCCTAACGTAAGACCAAAGACGAAGACCAAGTCTAATCTGAAATTCCACGTCAAGAAAAATGCTTAAAAGGGTAAAATTGTTAAAATATATCTTGCAAGACATGCAGGAATCAGGACAAATTGTTCTTAGAGTCAAGCAAAACAAAGGTTGAACATATAATATGCTTTACCATCTTCATCGCTTCCACAAATGTGACACTGAACTCTCTCAACATGTTAGCGTGGCTATTTAATCTCCTCCTCCATGCTTGTTTTGGTGGAGCAGCACTATCAGAGTCCAACTACAAACATTATAGAACAAAACTGCTAGTAAGAATAAGGAAAAAAAAAAAAGAAAAGAAAAGAAAATTTGTTACAAGAGCATAATGAAAGCAAACAAAAATAAATTGGGTAGTCTACAAATGGCAAAATAAAATTTTGGTCCACCACTTTTTAACTTATGAGATTTACTATTTTAAGGTGTTGATTGGTAAAAACGTCCCAATTGTCAAAATTAAATTCTCACTTCTTAGGCAAAATAGATTAATCATAGTTAAGGATTCAATGAAATGTAAAATGATTCACTACTAGCACCACTTGGTAACTATTTTATCCACATGCCATAGCATTGCTTCATTGCAGAACAATACTTTTGATTCTTTATCAAAATTAAATATCATTGATGACTACCATCAAACAGATTAAAAATAAAGTGAACATGAAAGAAGTGACATTGTTAGAAATTTAGCATGGTGCTATGATTTAAAGTTGAATTCTGTGAATGGAACCAAGACTGGCTATTAAGTCTGAGACAATGTCAATATTAAGAAGCAATATCCCATTCATAAGCTCAAAGAACACAAAGTTGCAGAAAATTTTTGTTGGTACAACCTATTCAGTACACAATGACTACCTCCTAACACCTCAAGTTTTTATATAAAAGATTTCATCCCAAATCATATGCCAGACTCAAACACTTGATATCTATAATCTTTGCAAACTTCAGACAAAAGAATTGCAAAAAGCTTTTGTTCTATGGAATCCCGCTCTTCCATCCATAGGAGTTTTGAAGTCATTCTTCTTTTAACATCCAGTATATATATATAGACAAACACACATTTCGTTTTTAGCAGTGCCCCTATTAGTAAAACATTTTCTACCCAGGTTTTCACCTTCATTTTGTCATGCTGTGACAATAACTACAAAACATAGGATCTTCCATAAGTGCATTCCTAGTCCTCAGGTCATAATTTAGTATCACATAGTAGACCCCTGCCCCATCTCTATTTTCCTTATCAGTGAACCGGAATATAGTGCTTGGGTACTCTTCCACGAAGTGGGTCTACAGATTTTTTCCAAAATAGATTTTCCCAGTGCTTCTAGCCAATTAACCAATGAATTCCACAAAAAGTTTCGACTTGTTTTTACTCCGGTTTCTGAACGTCATTTAAAACTAATCCACTAACAAGATTTGAAAATTAACACCAGTACTTATAGACGGCATTCCCAAGGCACAGGCAACCATATTTTGTCAAAAAAAAAAAGCCCAAGCCAAACTACTTATTTTAATCTAAAATTAAAAGATCGGAAATAACAAGACAAAAAGGCAATTTCATTCAACGGGGAATCTCAATTACGGATTCACAATATATAAATTGTCTCATACAAACCAAATTTCTGCCAGAAAAAAAAACAAAAAAAAAAGAGGAAGAAGAAAGCATCTTCGCGGCAAGAAATTCAACCAACTAGATTTCAATAAAATCCAATTGATTCAAAAGAAAAGTAAAATCCTCACCAAATGCAAAGTATTCCTGGTCACGTAGTCCTCCGGCGGCCATGAATGCTTTCTACAGTGAAAGATGTTCCCGGTAACCATCTCCGATCACAAAACTTCGACAACAACAAAAAAGGTCAGAAATCCGCCGCAGATGATTCCTTCAATCCAAAACCAATCTCTCCTATCAAACAACTCAAGCCAAACTCGACTTCTCCCGCAAGTTCCTTCCGCTCTGCTAAATCTCCCAAAACCAAATACTTCCAAACAACCTCCGGATCACCACCGCCGCCTCTCTCTTCGAAATCACGATCCACTCACCCTCTAATCTTCTTCACCTGAAAACACCGCCGAAAACCGCAACAAATCGCCAAAAGAACCTCTTAAAACAACGAAACAAGGAAGAAAAATTGTTGAAGAACCCCAGAGATCTAACGTAGAAGCAGATCGATTGAAATCTTGAATGATAAATAGGTTGCTCTTCGACTTCAATTCGGATTCCAAAAAAATAAATTTAAAAAGAAAACTCGAAATTTTCCGAGTTCGAATCTAAAAATAAGACGCGAGAAGCAGTCTAGCAGTAGGAGAAGGAAAGGAAGCATAGTCGAAGTCTGAAAACGGAGGAAAAGTAATAAAGGGAAAAGGTCAGGGGCATAGTAGGATATCTAAGTCAAACTGTTCCACGTGTCAAAATCCCATGACGCGGTGATTTTCCAGAAGGATTCAAGTTACAGAAAAGGGCTTGGGTTTTCTCTTATTTACATATTTTCTGCCCCTCAGTTTGTTCCCTATTTTTCTTATAGGCTTTTTCTTTTCCAACTAAAATTATAATATTATATACACTTTTTTTAATACAAAGTATTCTAAACATTTTTTTTTCTCAGTTTTATATAAAATATTTTTTTTTCTGAAACTAATTATAAAAGAAAATGACAGAATGGTTTTCTACGTAAATATATGGGTCGATTAAGGGCAAATAAGAGAATATGTTATAATAATACGATTCAAACTCAAACGTTGCATGTGTTCAAAGCAGAGTACTTGCACTATTAAAATCAAACTGTCTTTGACATTATAGCACAGAAAGGAGATTTTAAACTGATTGACAATTGACAGTTTTAGTCAAAGAATTAATATTATAAATCCATAAATAAAAAAAACAGATTTTACTTTCTTTTAAATGTGCTATTTTTGAAAATTAATTAAATGCATTTCTTGATTTTTTTTCTTGATTTTTTTTTTTATTGAATTTGAATGGTATTTGGGTGTAAAATTTAAAAAACAGTTTCTTAGAAACTCTTTTTTAATTAATTTAATTTTTTTTTTTAAATATGTTTGGCATCATATCCAAAAAATAAATTTTTTCATTTTTCATTTTAATATTTATATTAAAATTCAATCCCTTCTTGAAAGCAAATCTTTTAATAACTTTAAGCATTATATTACTATTATTATCATTATTATTATTATTACTATTTTTTTATTATTATTATGATGTGGGCATAAAAGGAAAAATAAGGATTTCCTGTGGCTTGCCCATGACTTGGGCCCTCCAATAGAATTTTCGAGACCACTTTTTTTTAATGCAATTATTGAAAATTTGTGGTGGCCAAGTTCAATTACATTGGAAGCTAAGAAAGGAAAGGTGTGAAGTTGGTAAAGATAAAAGACTACATTTAAGGTGTGAAGCTTTTGATTCTTATGCCACCATGTTTTTCTTTTCAATAATTGAAGGAATATTTTTAGTGACAAAATCTTTTAACAACAATGATGATCAATATTGAATCATGGCACTTGCTTTAGCACCTCCCTCGCCTTTTATGAGACTTTTTGAAGATTTCAACTTTAGTTAGCTGCCCTTTTGAATAATTTATAGCAATTTTCGTACATTAATGAAACTTGATTGATAGATCGAGAAGGCTGCCCATGTTTTAAATAGGAGTAGCAATTTATAACACGAAACGGTAACTCGACTTAAATACAACATAAATAAGTTAGCATAAATGGGTTTGAATCAAAACTAGTTAAATACTATTAAATAAGTTAAGAGACAGATTATAAATAAATTTATTTATTTATTAATATGTTGATGGCTTAAATTTATGTATTTATTATAACATATTTTTTATTACTTTTAAGAAAAACATTTGTGAATTTGATTTGTTTTTAATGAATTATTTATGTTATAATTTAGTAATATTTTTGTAAATAAATTAAAAATATATATTTATACCAAATTAAATAAGTTATATATAAGTTAAACACATTAAGTTAAATATAATATAAAATGACACGATTAATAAATAGATTGAATTTGAATTTGCAATATAAAAGTAATACTCATTTACATCAAGTCAGGACCCGTTTATGATATAATAAGGACGCATTGTCAACTCTAATCTTAAATAATTTGAGCATTTAAAATAATGTATTATTTGTAATTCAGTGCCAATTTTATATAAAAGTTTTAAACTACCCTCAAACTTGTTATACCT
>JAJIYU010003359.1:0-27137 GCA_030144865.1 Tinospora cordifolia
GGAGGAGGGGGGGGGCGGGGGGGGGGGGGGGGGGGGGGGGGGGGGGGGCGGGTGGGGGGGGGGGGGGGAAATGGTGGGGTGGACATCTAATGTCATAGTGTATTTATAATGTTATTTTAGATGATTCTTAAGGCTTAAACTATTACGCAGTAATTATGGTAGGTAGTGTAACTTTTGATAAAAATTATGTCATTTTATAGACAAGGCACCTACATTACCATCATTTCCTATTCTGAACCGTTCTTATTTTATCTACGTTCTGTTCAGTTTCACATTTCTTCATTTCATCTTACTCTCATAATGCATGCCCAATTTCACATCCATCTGCTTGTACATACTCTCTAATGATGCATGATACAGTCGATTAGTAGGGGACACATGTTGGTGCATGTTTAGAAGTTGGACCATCTCATTTCTAAGGTTCAGATTATAGGGAGCTGTCCAAAATGGTTGTCTTTCTCTTCTTTCCTTTGAATTAAGTTTATGTTCAAAGATGGACTAGTTCATTTCTAAGGTAGGGGATATGTTTTAGTTTGTGGTTGGGATATGGTTTTCTGCACCCAAAAACTTGAAAACATTTGTTTGGTTAAATTTAGAAACAGTTTTCAAGGCTTTACTTAGAAAATAGTTTTTTTTTAAATAAATATTTGGCTTTCTAAATTTTTTTTTTGAATAGTATTTTAGTTTTAGAATCATGAATAAAAAGACAACGTAAAATAACAATCAATCTTAATCCATCATTAATTTGATTTTACAAACCATATCCAATCCAAACTCACAATGCATCATATTTATGTCCAATTGAAGATGGTCCAACATTTGTTGGTTTTAATAAATTATCAATTCAATCATTGTATAGTAAATGACACATGATTAAACCACTGTTTGAACGAACTATTTTATGCTACGTTGTGTGCTCAATCCTATCCATTCTTTGAAAGTTTGTAGTTTCCAGATCTATTTTGAATCAGTTCATTATTATAATCCATAATTGGTTTGCTTTTTGGATCAGTCATAAAACAAAAATGGTTTGTTCATCTTACTCTCATAATGCATGCCTGATTTCACATCCTTCTGCTTGTACATACTCTCTATATGATGTGCGATACAGTTGATTAGTAGGGGACACATGCTAGTGCATTTTTAGAAGTTGGACCATCTCATTTCTAAGGTTCAGAGTACAGGGAGCTATCCAAAATGGTCTCTCTCTTCTTTCCCTTGAATTAGGTTTATGTTCAAAGTTGGACTAGTTCATTTCTAAGGTACGGGATATGGTTTAGTTTGTGGTTGTGATATGGTTTTTTGCACCCAAAAACTCAAAAACATTTGTTTGGTTAAATTTAGAAACAGTTCAAGGCTTCACTTGGAAATATATATTTTTTTAAAACAATAAACAATTGTCTTTCTAAATTTTATTTTTTGAATTGTATTTTAGTTATAGAATCGTAAATAAAAAGACAACCTAAAATAACACTCAATCTTAATCCAGCGTTTAGTTGATTTTACAAACCATATCCAATCCAAACTCACAATACATATTTTTTCCAATTCAAGATGGTTCAATATTTGTTAGTTTTAATAAATTATCAATTCAATCATCGTGATTCTTTTTATACCAATTTTTCCAAAAATATAATGTTATTTTAGATGATTCTTAAGTCTTAATAAAAATAATGTCCTTTTATAGGCAAGCCACCTACATTACCATCATTTCCAATTCTTTGGGTGGGGGGATTATTTTAGATGATTCTTAAGGCTTAAACTATTGCAAAGTAATTATGGTAGGTAGTGTAACTTTTAATAAAGATTATGTCATTTTATAGACAAGCCACCTACATTACCATCATTTGCTATTGTGAACCTTTCTTCTTATTTTATCTACGTTTCGTTCAGTTTCTCATTTCTTCATTTCATCTTACTCCCATAATGCATGCCCAATTTCACATTCTTCTGCTTGTACATACTCTCTAATGATGTGCAATACAATTGATTAGTAGGGGACACATGCTAATGCATGTTTAGAAGTTGGACCATCTCATTTCTAAGTTCAGAGTATAGGGAGCTATCCAAAATGGTTGTCTTTCTCTTCTTTCCCTTGAATTAGGTTTATGTTCAAAGTTGCACTAGTTCATTTCTAAGGTACAGGATATGGTTTAGTTTGTGGTTGGGATATGGTTTTTTGCGCCCAAAAGCTTGAAAACATTTGTTTGGTTAAATTTAGAAACAGTTCTCAAGGCTTTACTTAGAATATATATATTTCTTTTTTTAAAAAACAGTTGTCTTTCTAAATTTTATTTTTTGAATTGTATTTTAGTTTTAGAATCATGAATAAATAGACAGCCTAAACTAACACTCAATCTTAATCCAGCATTAATTTGATTTTACAAACCATATCAATCCAAAATCACAATGGATGATATTTATGTCCAATTCAAGATGGTCCAATATTTGTTGGTTTTAATAAATTATAAATTCAATCATTGTATAGTAAATGACTCGTGATTAAACCACCTTTTGTGAATGAACTATTTTATGCTACGTTGTGTGCTCAATCCTATCCATTCTTTGAAAGTTTGTGTGTTTCCATATCTATTTTGAATCAGTCATTATTATAATCCATAATTGCTTTGCTTTTTGAATCAGTCGTAAAACAAAAATGGCTTTTTCTTAAACCTTATTTACGTCGGCAATATTCAGTTTAATATCATCCTAATAATAGTCCATTTTTCTTAGGCATATCTTGATGTATTTAAAAACTATGGCGCATTATTTTAGATGATTCTTAAGACTTAAACTATTACGAAGTAATTATGGTAGGTAGTGTAACTTTTAGTAAAAATTATGTCATTTTATAGACAAACCTCCTACATTACCATCATTTCCTATTGTGAACCTCTCTTCTTATTTTATCTACGTTCTGTTCGGTTTCACATTTCTTCATTTCATCTTACTCTCATAATGCATCCTCAATTTCACATCCTTCTGCTCGTACATACTCTCTAATTATGTATGATACAATTGATTAGTAGGGGACGCATGTTAGTGCATGTTTAGAAGTTGGACCAATTCATTTCTAAGGTTCAGAGTGTAGGGAGCTATCCAAAATGGTAGTCTTTCTTTTCTTTCCCTTTGAATTAGGTTTATGTTCAAAGTTGGACTAGTTCATTTCTAAGGTATGGGATATGGTTTACTTTGTGGTGGGAATATGGTTTTTTGCGCCAAAAACTCGAAAACATTTGTTTGGTTAAATTTAGAAACAATTTTCAAGGCTTTACTTAGAAAATATTTAAAAAAAAACAGCTGTCTTTCTAAATTTTATTTTTTGAATTGTGTCTTAGTTTTAGAACTGTGAATAAAAAGACAGCCAAAATAACACTCAATCTTAATCCAGCATTAATTTGATTTTACAACCATATCCAATCCAAACTCACAATGGATGATATTTAGTCCAATTCAAGATGGTCCAATATGTGTTGGTTTTAATAAATTATCAATTCAATCATTATATAGTAAATGACACGTGATTAAACCAACTTGTGTGAACGAACTATTTTACGCTACGTTGTCTGCTCAATCCTATCCATTCTTTGAAAGGTTGTGTGTTTCCATATCTGTTTGAATCAGCTCATTATTATAATCCATATTGGTTTGCTTTTTGGATCAGTCGTAAAACAAAAATGGTTTGTTTTTTAAACCTTATTTATGTCAGCAATATTCAGTTTAATATCATCCTAATACTTATCCATTTTTCTTAGACATGTGTTGATGTATTTAAAAACTATGGCGCATTATTTTAGATGATTCATGAGGCTTAAACTATTACGAAGTCATTATGGTAGGTAGTGTAACCTTTAATAAAAATTATGTCATTTTATAGACGAGCCACCTATATTAGCATCATTTGCTATTGTGAACCTTTCAGCTTATTTTATCTACGTTCCGTTCAGTTTCACATTTCTTCATTTCATCTTACTCTCGTAATGCATGCCCAATTTCACATCCTTCTGCTTGTACATGCTCTCTAATGATTTATGATACTGTTAATTAGTAGTGGACACATATTAGTGCATGTTTAGAAGTTGGACAATCTCATTTCTAAGGTTCAGAGTATAGGGACCTATCCAAAATGGTAGTCTTTCTCTTCTTTGCCTTGAATTAGGCTTATTTTTAAAGTTGGACCAGTTCATTTCTAGGGTACGGGATATGGTTTAGTTTGCAGTTGGGATATGGTTTTTTGCGCCCAAAAACTCAAAAACATTTGTTTAGTTAAATTTAGAAACAGTTTTCAAGGCTTTACTTAAGAAATATTTTAAAAAAATTAATGAACAGTTGTCTTTCTAAATTTTATTTTTTGAATTGTATTTTAGTTTTAGAATCATGAATCAAAAGACAACCTAAAGTAACACTCAATCTTAATCCAGCATTAATTTGATTGTACAAACCATATCCAATCTAGAGGCACAATGGATATTATTTATGTCCAATTCAAGATGGTCCAATATTTGTTGGTTTTAATAAATTATCAATTGAATCATTATATAGTAAATGACACATGATTAAACCACCTTGTGTGAACGAATTATTTTATGCTACACTGTGTGCTCAATCCCATCCATTCTTTGAAAGTTTGTGTGTTTCCATATCTATTTGAATCAGTTCATTATTATAATCCATATCGGTTTGCTTTTTGGATCAGTCGTAAAACAAAAATGGTTTGTTTTTTAAACCTTATTTACGTTGGCAATATTCAGTTTAATATCATCCTATTAATTATCCATTTTTCTTAGGCATATGTTGATGTATTTAAAAACTATGGGGCATTATTTTAGATGATTCTTAAGGCTTAAACTATTTCGAAGTTATTGTGGTAGGTAGTGTAACTTTAAATAAAAATTATGTTGTTTTATAGACAAGCCACCTACGTTACCTTCATTAGCTACTGTGAACCTTTCATCTTATTTTATCTACTTTCGGTTCAGTTTCATATTTCTTCATTTCATCTTACTCTCGTAATGCATGCTCAATTTCACATCCTTCTGCTTGTACATACTCTCTAATGATGTACAATACAGTTGATAAGTAGGAGACACACGTCAGTGCATGTTTAGACGTTGGACCATCTCATTTCTAAGGTTCAGAGCATAGGGCGCTATTCAAAATGGTAGTCTTTCTCTTCTTTGCCTTGAATTAGGTTCATGTTCACAGTTGGACCAGTTGATTTCTAAGGTACGAGATATGGTTTAGTTTGTGGTTGGGATATGGCTTTTTACGCCCAAAAACTCAAAAACATTTGTTTGGTTGAATTTAGAAACAGTTTTCAAGGCTTTGCTTAGAAAACATATACATATATATATATATATATATATATATATATAGACAGTTGTCTTTCTAAATTTTATTTTTTAAATTGTATTTTAGTTTTAGAATCGTGAATAAATAGACAACCTAAACTAACACTCAATCTTAATCCAGCATTAATTTGATTTTACAAACCATATCCAATCCAAACTCACAATGGATGATATTTATGTCCAATTCAAGATGGTCCAACATTTGTTGGTTTTAATAAATTATCAATTCAATCATTATATAGTAAATAACACATGATTAAACCACCTTGTGTGAATGAACTATTTTATGCTACGCTGTGTGCTCAATTGTACCCATTCTTTGAAAGTTTGTGGTTTCCATATCTATTTTGAATCAGTTCATTATTATAATCGATAATTGGTTTGCTTTTTGGATCAGTCGTTAAACAATAATGGTTTGTTTTTTAAACCTTATTTACATCGGCAATATTCAGTTTAATATCATCCTAATAATTATCCATTTTTCTTAGGAATATGTTGATGTATTTAAAAACTATGACACATTATTGCAACTTTTACCTTGAGGTTTTTGAAGCGGTGGAACCTTAGAATCATGTGATTTTTGTGGCATAACATCATATAAATTATATTTTAATAGATCATGACATGTTGAAGAGACATTTAATACTTTGAAAAAAAAAGATTTGATTATTTCACTCGTGCCATTTTTATACTTCTAAATCTGATAATTGATACTGTCCAATTTGTTTTTCTCTTTTTGAATCCAGTACCGTTTAATGTATTTTGAGTGCTGTAATAAATTTGCTTGGATTTGTCGGTACGATTAGCTTTATTTGTACAGGCTTGAGATGGCTTGGGAACCCCAAGGTTTTATAGGTTCAACTTTTAATACTGCGTCACCCTAGGGTGGGGGGCTTAATGGGTTGAGAACAAGTCCAATACCTCTCTGAGAATGTTGTTTTGTGATGAAGCTTGTTAGTCAACTAATTACTGAAATTGTATCTTTGAAGAAAAAAAACAAAGAAAAAAAAAAGAAAGGAAAGGAAAAGAAAGAAAGAAAGAAGAGCGATCAGTTTGGTTTGGTTTGGATACTAAACAACCATTGTAGATTTAGTTATGAATTTTCCAAATTATGCCAATGTTGTTTCTTCTTTTTCCTTTTTCTTTTTTCTTTTTAATCTTTTGAGACCCTGGTATCCTTCACCGTATGATCCAACTAGTGCATGGTAGCTCACAGCCACCAATGATGTTAAAACCTGGGGGATCCAACCCCATAAGACAGGTTTACGCACCACAAGTAGTTTGGACAAGCTTGAGGGGGAGGGTTTAGTCGGTGGTGACCCACAACGTCCTTGATCATTATTCTTCCAAACCACTCACCAATACCCTCGATGGCTTCTTTCCTTATGTTTCTTTCTTTGTATTTTTACATTTTTTTTCTTTTTTTGGTTATCTCTTCCTTTTCTCATCTTTTTCTGCAGAAATATTTTCCCATAGTTCCTCTTCTTCTTACTTGTTCTTACAAATTTGCAGCTTTTGCATATCACTTTCTGTCATTTCCAAGTTCTTTTCTTCTTCTTCTTCTTCTTCCAGACTTCTTTCTCCTCTTTCAAAAGTCTGCAGATTTGTCCGCAAGCATAAGGAGTCCTGTGTTCAGATTTGAGTTTTTTCTGTCTCCATGTTGGCTTATCTTCCCAACAAAGGCACCTCGAGTTGTTGAGTAGAGTGTGTATAACTATTTATTTAGGCAATGCCCTGTGTGAGAAGACATGGAAGAACTTTGGGATTAAAGAGGCTCTAGTCTAGGAAGTGGGATCTCTGAAGAAATGAGTTACAAGAAGCCTTTATGACTGAAATGATAAATACATGATACAGAGAAGATAATCAAAGCATTACATCTTTGATGAGGTCATGTAGTCAAAATTTGCCAAAACAAGCATTCCATCGCTTCCAAGATGTGTAGCTTTTATATACTTTCTTTGAAAGTTATTTTAATTAAAATCATCGAGGCCCTCTCTTCAAACCAAACCTTAACCAAACCTCAAGACCCATCTCCAGCACCTTCTAAACATTGTATTTATTTTTAATTAGAGTGAGTGAACCTTGTAGGAGCTGGAAGCCTGGAATATTAAGTTTATTAACAACTGAAAGTAATATCTTTTAGTTTTTCTTTTTCCTTCCTTCATATCATATTTATAATACTGATTTATTGCTCTTCTTGGTCTCACTGTTAATGAATGGCAGAATTACATTATCTAATAAATGTAGCACAAGGTCTGGCAGCTCTATCTGCTGTGACACTCAAGGCAAACTGTGCACTGACGACAGTTTCCCTGGTACTTGCAACTTAAACATCGATAATATACAGTTGCTGTGATGATTATCTTCTCCTTAAAGCAATCACCCATGTGAGAATGCTTCAATCTTTCTTATGCAGGCCTGAAAGTGTTTTCTGGTTTGAAAAGAAAGTCTATTACATCCTTTGACACACATATGATTGAATCCTCACATATGATTGAATCCTCGCACTCCTTGTACCCCAACTCCTGGAGTTTTGACCCTTTATTCTGTTCTAAGCGGAATAGACACAACAATTTGGATGATAAAGCAGAGCCCTGTGAGAACAAACCCTATGGGGATGCTACCGAGGACCATATGGAAATAGCTAAGCACAGTAGCCCCCTAGGCTCAGCGTGTACAGTTGAAGGCAGCTTGTCTGAAGGCTTTGCAGGACTTCTCTCAACGGGGTCATGCTTGCAGCTCAGTCAGAAAACGAGGGTTCCATACATATAATTTATGAACTATCCTTCCTTGCCACCCGTGCTACAAAAAATTTTCTGTGGTTATCGAGTTGCAATTCATGCCTTCCTCCCGCTGATCCGGGTTTTCATACATGCGATATAATTTGCCCTGGACTCAAATGAGACAATTTTCATCTCAATTGTTTCAATATCAGTGAATCAATAAAATAATGGTTTGATTGCCCATTTTTCCCAAATTCAGTAACTGTTTCTTGAGTCATCTTGCAAGCAACTTCTCTTTAATGTTCTTTTTTTTGTTGTAATTTTTTTTTTCTGGAATGCTTCTGGATTTTGATGGAAGAAAAGGATTCATACATTTGTCCCATGAGGTTAACATTAAGCATTTTCAGTTATGGGAAGACTTATGAGATGCACATGCAAGTTCTACTTTGTTGCTCTGGTCATGAATAACAGTTTCTCTTGGACTTTATGGTTCAAATGGCGATCTGCAGAAAATCTGATGTGAAGTTTCTACCCAGCAAACGTCGTATACCAACAACTTTTGCATGAATGAATAGCAACCAACCTTATTAAACCCTACATAAACGCTACTAAAAAGTAAAATATAAAGGCTCCTGTGACATAGGTGTGAAGATCACCATTGATATTTGGCAGCAACAAGAACTTCCTCATATTGCTGAGCAGCATTATCCCAACTGAGGTCTTGCATCATCCCTCGTCTCTGTAAGCCCTCCCAACTAGGCTTGTATTCTCTATAGGTGAGTAAGCAATTTGCCAGGGCATGAATCAGCCTATTTGCCTCAGCCCTGTCAAACGTCCATCCAAGCCCAGTTTCTTTATAGGGATCAAAGGGCTGTACAGTATCTCTGAGTCCTCCAACGCCATGAACAACAGGAACAGTCCCGTATTTCATTGCATAGAGTTGGTTCAGTCCACAAGGCTCGAACCTTGAGGGCATTAACAAGATGTCTGCACCTGCAGTGATCCGGTGAGCTGTCTTCACTGAAAACCCTACCCATCCTCTTATTTTGTTGTGATACTGGCTGTCATATTGCCGAAGCATTTGTTCCAAGTCGGGCCTTCCACTGCCCAACATGACCAGCTGGACGTCCTGATCCATCATCCAAGGAATGGCTTCAGCAATGAGATCGACGCCCTTCTGAGGGTCAAGCCTCCCTACAAAACCGATCAAAGGCACATTCTCACGAACCGACAGGCCTAGCTCCTTCTGTAACGCTGCCTTGCATTGGGCCTTGCCAATCTGAAGGGTCTCTAAGGAGTAATTGGCATAACCATCTGAGGTCAGGTGAACATCAACTTCTGGGCTCCATTCTTTTGTATCAATCCCATTCACAATGCCCCGTAGTTTCCAATCATTCTCATTAATTATCTCATGCAGACCCCAACCGCCTTCTGAAGTCTTCAGCTCCCATGCATAACCATGGCTCACAGTAACTATTCGATCAGCTGCTTTGAGACCAGCAGCAAAGATATTGAAGTGATCACCGCCAACTGGGTCATATAATTTGAAAAGCTCTATATAGTGTTCTGGTAGATCCACATATGAGAAATCGTCCAATGGACCACGACCCTGGATTGGAAACATGGATTAGTACAGAGCTGAGAAAATGTTTCAATTTCACCAAAGAAATTGATTCTGAGAATCTTGCTCGTTCTTTACCGATATTTTATAGAATCAACTTTTTCTCAATGATTTTGATGTAAATTTTTGCAATTCGGTGCATCCAAAACTTCCCCATGAAACTACTAAACATGAATACTAAAAAGAATACTGATCCACTCAAAATAGCATTTATAGTCATAATGAACAATAAGTTGATTATGAGGAACTAATTTTCCCCAAGCCAAAGAGCAAATCCAAGACCAGAATTAAGTTATTCTTACTTCACACGGTTGCAAAAGGCTCAACATGGATGGATCTGCAGTAAATCATGAAGGGAAAAAACATCATTTAGGACAAACCTGGTGCGCTATGTTATGAATCACAAGAACAGATCGAGCATATCTCATTATTCCATTGTCACGATAGTATGCCTTCAGATACACTGGTAACAAGGCAGTGTGCCAATCATTTGCAATGAAGACCAAATTACCATCACCGTAGCAAACCCCACCACATGGAACATGCCATGGAACCTGAAAGAAAGTAGATTCACCACTTCAGATGTGAAATTTTAGATAATTCCACCATTATAAATTAACCATTGCCATGACTCAAGAGTGCTTGCTATGATATAGAGTAGCTCATTTGATGCTCTTTTCTATGTTATAATTTAGTATGCCACCTTTATAATCTAAATAGAGGCATAACCTTTCATGCAATGCATAACAATTTAGTCATTGAATAGCAGAACAAATAGAAAGGCACAAAATGTACGTGGTAAGACTAAAGTTTGACGAAGTCCACCAATGTAGTCTCAAGGAAGGATAATAATTTGTGACACGACATAAAAACCAGACCCAAACATTACATATATTTAACAAGTTTAAATTTAACATAATTGAGTTTGAGTCAATACATATTTTCTTTACAATCGTTGCATCAATAAGAATTTTTTTTTTCTAGGCATTATCTAGAAAGGAAATTTCCCATGATCTTGATGTAGCATGCATCTAAATTTTGGTCCGTCTCCTGCCGTGTGAGTGGATATGAACAGCATTGCTGATGATCAATGAAATTGTAACTTTGATCTTCTATTTTAGCATAGTATTCATTTCATGGTGAGAAGGACAGCCTCGGTGTAATGGTTAAGGTTGGTCTATTACACCTAGGAATCATGGTTTTGAATTTTGAAACAATCCCTCCAATGTTGAGCAAAAGCTATGTATGTTCTTCCTTCTCCAAATCCTGCAATAGAGGGGCCTTGTGCGCAACAATGACTTTTTTTAATTCATTTTATGGGTGTCAATACAAACACTTAGCTAGCATTATATTCATATGAACTGATCTTATACCAAATATCCAAATTAAACTTTAATAACGTCATTTGTTGTTTCTTAATTCTTCCTAAATCTTGAACATTAAGATTTTTGAGAAGGAATCTAAGACCAAATTGATATGTGTCAAGAGAGGTCCTGCCATAGATTAAAAAATGTCGCACAGGGTCCAAACGTGCTTCAAATGACTAGAAGTGCAGAACACTATGAGCATAGATACATCTAAAACATCAGATTTCTTGAATAGAGCAGCCTTATTATGAATATGCTAAAATTCCCCATGTTCAATTTGACAATAGTACAGACGCACTGTATATATGCATACATATACAATAGCACAAGGGAGTAGTTTAACGTCTTGCTTAAGCCAATAATAAAGTACATAATAGTTTACAATCACTACTAATGAAGTATTATTTGAAAAAGAAACGAAAACTTTTAAGTGGTTTAAATTTAATCAGTTGAGATCGAGTGTAATTGGGCGATGGAGATTAAGGAACTACAAAGTTGAATCATCAACCAGTTCATCGAAAATCAATTTTCTGGTGACCAGAGTGAGCAACGAAAGTCAGTGATTTAAATCCTAAGAAGCAAAGAGGAAGATGGTATGGATGAGGAGGTGGTTGGCAGCAGGGAGCAGACGGCGGCGCAGGCCTGTCTCCACAGTTCACACCTGACATGCAAAAGAGACAGTGATATGTTGGCAAAGGGGAGGACACGTGTCAAAAGGCACATAGTCCAACACCTGATCGGGTGGCAGACTGATTAAGAAGGAAGAGTCGGAACACAAAAGAGAGAGGTATGATGATGTGGGTCAAGCCCATGGGCCCACAAAAAAGAAAGGCAGAGATGGGGTGAACAAAGAAGTGGATAGGAATTTTATGAAAGTTCCAAAAGGAAGAACATGGGCCCCAACCCATGAGATCCATCAAATCAAAGCCTAGGGTGTGATATAAAGTGGCCCACGGAGAATCAACCTTTACAAGCAAAAGGAAGATAAAAGGGCCCATAGAGGAGCGATGGCCAAATGAGAGGACTGACTGAACACATATGCAAAGCCCATGATTATAAAGACATGGAAAGGAGATTCTGATTATATGGACTACCTCTCACAAATGGACTTTGGCAAGAAGATGGTGCCTGAGAGCCCAAGAACGAAAGGAGAAAAGGAGGATGAATGGGAGGAGATGATGGTGCAGAAGGGTGACCAAGAACAAGAAGCTAAGGTATGTAACATGTTCTCTCACTTTATTCAGAAGTACTTAGCAAACACAGAGGATCAAACAGGCAACCAAAGCCATGTCTCTCCAACCTCCAAAACTAATTATATGAGGTGCCATATGCTTCAAGAGCTACCTAGTTCAGTGCAATCAAGCACAAAGAGAAGAGTAGGTAAATATGAGGGATATGGAAGAACACCACAGAGTAGAGATTTGGATCAAGCAAAGGAAACACATGAATCCAGGGGCAAGAACAGGAAAGGGTTATAAAGTTTTTATGGTCAATTGAGGCCCAACTAATTGATGTTACCCACGAATGGCTATAAAGTGTGGAGTAGAGTAGGATTTATTTGTCCTCACGAATATTCTATAAGTTGGATAATCAGATGATGTGAGTCTACTCTTGAGTCTAGATATATTAGGAAGATGATGTGTGCAGCGCTCCTAAACATTGTAACCCTCCAAGAAACAAAGAGAGAGGAAGTGTATCAATCAATGATGGCTATATCTTTGGCAAAGAAGGTTCGCCAAATGGGTGCCTCACCCAGCTCTGGGAACTTCCAAAAGGGTGACCATAATATGGGAGTCAAGGAAGGTGGAAGTCCGGGACCAAATGATAGGGTAGTTCTCTCTCTTCATCAAAATTAAAAGTTCAGTAACCAAAGATTGAAGGTTCACAACAGTGTACAACCTAGAATTCAGCAAAATTCTTATGGAAGAATGAAGACAAGGAGCAAGGTTCTCACTTAGTAAGATGCAAAAGGGTGTGCAACAACATACACCAAGGTGGATTGGAAGTTGGCAACCTAATCTCGAGTAATACAGCTTTGATGGTAAGTGGCTTTGGAGAATGAAGGCAGCTCTTGAAACACTATGGGCAAAGGTTGTCCGAAGTATTTGCAAGGTGCAAAACAACGGTAGCAACGTTTCAATTAATCAAAAGGTAACTTACAGGTCCCCATGGAAGGCAATCCATAGAATATACCCTAAATTCAGCCCACACTTAAGATGGAAGCTGGGAAATGGCAAGAAGGTGCCTTTTTGGAAAGAAATCTAGCGCAGGACAGATAGCTTCAAGGAGATGTTCCCAACCCAGTACAGACTATTCGAGAGACATGAAAGTCCTATCCTGGAGTTCATGGAGCAGAGCAGCCACGCTTAGGGAAGAACATGAGCTTAGAATCTTCACCTAAGTAGGAATCTAAGTAAAAATAGCATGAGAAAAGCGACAAATCTTTTACAAATGCTCAACAATTTCCAACAATCTAAGAAGAAGACAGGCTGATCTGGATTAGGGACTGTTGGCACATTCTACCAAATCCTTCTTGCTTAAGTTGGCCTCCAACACCCAAGAACCTTCATTCACAAGTGTTGCATTCATTTGGGCAACGTCTGTCCTGAAAAAAGTCAAGATATTAGCATGGCTAATGTCTTAAGAATTTAAAATGTGTTGATACCATAAAAAGAAACTCCTTAATCATCATTTATTCCCTTCTTATTGCTATATATGCAGGGAAGCTGCTGCATAAGTTACTCACCTTTTTGGACAACGCAAGGACACATGCAATTTGCATAGGTAGCAAGCTAAGCTATCAAGTCCATCTCCACAATCAACAGAGGAGCTTTTGCAGCATCCAATCAAATTTTCTCACACTCTATCAAAGAGTATTGGAAGATCATTTTGTTTTTTATTTGGTACACCATTTAAGAGGAAAGGAGTGCAAGACTATCAAGGAAAGACAAGGTTAGGTGGAGCTTTTATGGGAGGTCTCTAGTACAAATTGTCTAAGGGCTATCGCTTTGGGCAACAGTTGTGTATTTGGACTAGTATATTACAAACTTTGTAATTTTGGGTCTCACGTATAGATGTCTCATATGGCATGAGCTTTTATTATCAATATAGATATACTCTTTTTTTTTTTTTTTAAAGTGCCTTCGTATATGTATATATGTGTAAATGTATGTAAAATAGAACTTAACTGGAAAGATGGAAGACATGAACTTGAATTGAAAGAAGATGAAATAAGAAAACATGGTAGGGATAGATCTTGTGCATCCAAACCATTAAGTCTGAAAGCATACCTCAACAGCTGCCTTGCAAAATAAAATCATGCGCTTTAAAATATCCTGCATTCAAGGGAAATCAAAGATCTTAAAAGTGCAAGATAAAATGAAAAAAATAAATAAAACGAACAATGCACAATTCCATAGTCGCATATTAAAATTGTAATTGTTGTTTATGATTAAAACATCATCACACATATCACAGTTAGATAATCCCAGAAGATATCATTCTAATGGATCCATCTAGACTTCTATTACAAAGAGCAACATGACATGGTTAATATTAGTATTACTTTCAATGGTCATAATGCCATTAATCTACATGCAAGTAAGAGATAGAAACAATACAGTATGATATTAATATAGGATATAAAGAGAAATATCACATCTTACCACTCGGTTTCCTCCATATATATCTTTTTCCATATGGCGGAACACAGAACTTTCTAGGAAAACAAAGTCAACACCATCTAAGTAGGCATGGGAGTAGGTTACTTCAACACTCTGCAAAATTGAGTAGCTATTGCTTAAACATGGTGCAATTGAAATCCGATTTTTAGCTCAAAAGGACAAGGCTATATGCTGCAGCAGCATACCTGTCCATTCGTCACGTATCGTTTGCGCACTCCTGTTTCCTTAAGTTCAGCATATTTAGCATATTGTGGAACTACAACCTACTAAAAAAAGGAGAATCAGTTCAATAACATCAAGGTATATAATGAAAATTATTTCTTTGAAGCTTCTCAACAGTAAGATTAATCTGACTGATAGGACTAGAAATAATTCAAAGTCTACCTAACAGGGTAATGGCAATCAGTTTAACTTCGCCTAAATGACTCCAATAGAAGGCAATGAAGACACAAAAAAATTGAGCCAGGATAAAAATGTAATGTCCAGAAATAAAAAAGACAAGATGTTGAATTGGTTGCTCCATCCAACATGCTGGCACCAAGCTTGTAACATTTCTTAGTCCAGTTCATCAAAGCAACATATATATATATATATATGGTTTCTATTTAAAAAAAAAAAACTGTCAGAAATGATGAATTAACTGATCTGAAAACCATTCCAACACATTCTCCACATTGTCTATGTATTCCTTGATTGGTAAAAGCAACAAAAAAGAAGGCATATGCGGACCATGCACACAACATTATATGGGTAGGTACAGTTGATGTGAATGGGGCCATCTTCTATCTGGCACAAGGATGTTTGCCTATCTCATTGGGGTTTCTTGTGTAGTCAAAGGTGTTGGGTGGCAAAAGTTCGATTCATATGCTGGGGAGTTACAAATTCATGGTGACTTTGAAATACATAAAGGGGCAGATTAACTAAGTCATGGGACATGCAAACATTTGGCCACGTAGCTCAAAAGGAAAAAAGAACTTGAAGACATCATCTGGAATCTAGATATTATTAAGAGAATCGGTAGTCTCCAGAGTTGGGGCATTTTTACAAGAATTTCAAAGGCAAGTTAACTGACTTATGCCTTAAATAGGAAAGAATGCCCTTCAAAAGCAAAAATTGGTGGTTGAAGAAGGGGGATACTAATTCCAGATTTTTTTCATAGCATGCTTAATAGCTGTTGAAATTCGAGTGCAATCTCTTACCACATCACACATGTTAACTTAAAACTGTTATGAAAAAAAAAAAGAGAGCAAAACTTATCGTCAAACCCTAATGGTCGTACAAACAAAAACCCTAGTTTGATTGATTGTTGGCTTGCTAGTTGATGCAAGTGCAAATATATTTAATCTTCTCAATTGGTTATAGCAAATGAATCTCATTTTTCGTTCTTCTTTCAACGCCTCTCCTCTTATGCTCTTGGCTTATTTTTTTTTCCTCTTTCTTTTCTTTATCGTCTCTCCTCCAAGCTATAGCTTGTTCTTCTTTCTCTTAGGTAGCCACTTGTCAATTACACATATTTTGCCTTCAATCTTGTTCATTTATAGAGAAATATTCTCTCTCTCTCTCTCTCTCTCTCTCTCTCTCTCTCTCTCTCTCTCTCTTTAACAATCTCTAGATTATTTAGAGGAATCTTTGTGCACCTCATAGATTCTTTCATAAAATATGTCCCTTTTTTACGAATTTTATACAATTTTTTTTGGTAAAAAATTGTCAAAACTTTAATTTTAGGAGAACTTTGCCAATTTTTTCAAAGGTTTCGACAAAATTTTATAATTTTACAATTATAGATGAACTTCACTTCAATTTTCCAAGCAACCTAATTAATTCCACTAATTTTCATACCATGGTTTTTATAGATGAAGTGATGGAAGACTATAAGGTGAGACAATTGTTCAAGGGAGACTTTGTTAAAGCATATAAGTTTATGTTAAAAAAAAAAATATGATTGTAAAAGTGGTCAGTTTGGTGGATTTTTAGTTGCATCGGCTCAAAAACTTAATCATTATTAACGATAGGCCTAGGGGTAAAGCTTGTAGGTTGCATAGGACTTCAACAAAGAGATATACTCCACCATTCCTATTCACCCACATGGAGGATGGGCTTGTAAGGATGACAACAAAGGTAAGAAAATGCTCCATGGTTAAAGGGTATCTAGTCAGAAATAATAAGGTAGAAGTGCACTCTCAATTGGTAGATGACACATTTCTTTCTAGAGGAATCAAAAGATAATATGCTTAGTGCTATAATCCTAAAAATAACTACATTGCTTTTGTTAGATTGCAATATAAATTTTCAATAAGGTAAAAAGTTAGATGACGGTGATAAACACGGATTCAACCATAAAGAGGTGAGATGTGCCATTGAAACATGGGTATGAAGTACTCGGGAGTTCTATTCAATCTGGATCCCAACTTTGTCACCTTATGAAAACATGTGCTCACAAATATATCAAAAATATTGGAGGAGATCGTTTCCAACAAAAGGGGGTTATCTTCTTTCATTCAAAATGTACTTGCCGCTCTAACTTCTAATTACCTATCCATGTCAAGAACCCCTTGTGGAGTGACCAGTCAAATTGAGAACAAAATTAATTGTTTATTTCTGATGGATAATGAAGAAAGAGGGGTCGTCACTGTAATTAGTTGAAAAGTTGAATTATCTACCAGTACATTATGAAGAGGAACATTGCCTTATGTGCTACATGGAACTGTAAACTTCTTTTTCATCAAAACACACTATTGGGTCAAGTTATAATTAGTAGGCATGGCATGTTAAAGTTTGGAGATGTTTCAAGTTGAAATAAGAGACTGACACTTAGAAGCCTATAGAAAATTTATCTCATTCTCACTCCACAAGTCATTGAGCATCTAAAGTCTAAGGTTGGAGATGGCTGTACTTTTCACATCTGGGAAGACAGTTGGATTGGGAAATCACCCTTGGCCATATCTTTCCCATCCCTTCTTCGCTTATCTACACTTCACAACCAACCCATGGCTTCCTTCCTCCCATCTATTATGTATTCTACTTACCTTGTCCTTCGCGCTAGAATATTTTACTTTTATAGAGTTTTCTCATCTAAAGATCAAGATGAGATCATTTGTCTGATATCTAGGTTGGAAGATGCATATCGTCTAATGGAAATGATAAATTTATATGGATGCCCTGTTCATCAAGTGTCATTTTCTTGTAAGTCTCGTTTCAATAAGATCATCGATTGTTTGTCCTTCTCCGCATCTCGTTTACATACTTTTGTTTGGAATGCACACGTAACATCCAAATTAAGGTTTTTGGTTGGTTAGGTTCACAACAAGATTAACACATACAAGGTATTGTAGAGGCGGTCCTTTCAATTTGTTATTTAGCGACCTTGTTGTCCATTTTGGATGAAGAATCATTGGAAGCCATTCTAGTATATTGATGTTATCCCAAATGAATATGTCACAAGTGGTTTTTGTTCTCTGGAGATAGATTTAGACCACCCAAGTGCTAGGCGGAAGCTTTCTCATTGGCACATCACCCAATTCTGATACATATATAGACGGAAGTAGATAGAATGGCATATCTTGCAACTACTTGGCTTAGAACATAACAACAAAACCTTCAAGAATGTGTCAAAGGGAGAGGATCAACTATAGGAAGAAATCAATTTCTTTGCTGGTTGTTGAGTTTATGTGACCTCCATAATGGAGGGTTCTTCTTTATTAGATTGATATTTTTTTTTAGAAACATTTACTAGATTGATATTTAAAATTGGTCTAATTGTGCATATCAAATTAGTCGGTCCTAAGATGTGCCTACCACATAGTAGTCTACTTGTATCAAAACTCAATATGTCACAATGATTGCATTCTGGGGCGAAGGGGCTAATATTTATGTCGAAAGTAGTACAATCTATCTTAGGATGAACAAGGTGATCTTAGCATTTCTGGTGCTGACCCCATTTCCTTGTGTTGAATTAACCATGAAGACACATCCATTCTTGCTTCTGTATTAAAAATAATAATAAAAACATTACAGTGGGTGGAAGCTTCTAGACAGCTGATAAAAAGAACAAGCGTCAACTAAGAGATAGGAAGTATGGTACAGTGAGAAGTTCAAATACTGTTGAACAATAATTGCTTGCAAATCTATAAATATGAAAAGGAACTCAATCTTTTTTCCCTTTCCACAGAGGAAACAAGATAAAATTATATATTAAAAATAAAAGATGAACAAAAGAGACAAGGGAGAAGAGCGCCAAAAGAAAGAGAACTAAACAAAGCTTTTTTTTTCTAAACTATATGGGGTCAGCATCATAAACCATCTCCTCCACTTCAGCTCATCAAGGGCTAACTCGAGATTTCTATTATAGCTATATCTTTCTTAACTATCTCTACCAGGTTATTTAAGGTCTTCATATCCCTCTGATGATTGTGGATTGTTAATAGAACATTTTGTCTAACTGGTACTCCAGTGGTCTTCATTATGTGCCTCCAAAACACCTTAACTAGTTTTCTTTGATTTTATCTCCAAAAAAAAAAAACAAAAAAAAGTATTTCAGAAGAAGCTCTAGATTTTAACATATGAGAATTCACCCTTTCACAATAATCAACATAGTAATCATTGCAATCTCGGACAAAGAAATGCAGCACAATTTGATCAAATTCCATTTGGATCAAATCCTAGTCTTACAATTGCTGAATTGCAAGAACTAATACTTGAATTTGCAATTTAAAATGTTTATCTCATAAACAAATCTTTGTTGAGAAGATGGAGCACATTATCAAAAGATAGATCAGTAATTTCCAGTTTGTCAAATGTGAAATAAATTAAAATTACCATGACTCTATGGCCACGCCGAGCCAAAGCTTTTGGTAGAGATCCAGCAACATCTCCAAGTCCACCTAACATACGAAAATCAGATACAGTCACATGCCAATGGGTTTTAAGGCTTTCTCGTATGTTGTCTTGAAACCAAGAAATGAAGTACAATGGATAATCAACAAAATTAAGGGGTAAACAAAAAAAAAATGAATGAGTGAACGAAAATTACAATCTGAAAGAGCAAGGCAAATAAGCATTCATAAAATAACAACCATAAAGTGTCTATATATTATTAGTCTAGATGCCCTTGCTTACTGAATTACCAGCATCATAGGAACTTAGAAAATTGCATACCTGTACATGTGACTCCTGCCATCTATTTTAGCAGCGTTGGTTACTCTAGCCTAAAATGATAAAACCTACATAGGTATGGGATGCGCCCAAAGATTTAAAGTTTCAAAAAATGGTTTGTAATACTCTTAAGGAAAGAAGAGAAAGAAACAATGAAGAAATAAAACGATTACCAAGTAAGAAACAAACAAATACAAATTAATTGGAAAATAAAGATACAGTAGCATTGATCAACAAAGGTGATGTGTAAAGATGAATGAACAAAAAACTAATCCCTGCATCCCCTAATATGACACTCCTAACAACCAACAATCAGGGACCTCCCAACTATTATACTTATAACACAATCGTGAAGGCCCTTCCCTACATACATGCATCTTCCCAGTTTAGAAGCCAATCTAAAACCTTTTGTCAAAGGCAAGGCATAGACATATGAGCCTTCCATCAGCTTAATCACCTCACAAAGTTGAGACTCAGCTATATTATGAAAACTCCTGATGTTGCTCTCAGTCCATAGCATCTAAAGAGATGAAAGGAATGCATTTATACCTACTCCTCTATCCTCCATTGATAGGGAAGGGATATGACACAATGTCAAGCCTACCTTCACTTGTTGAGGAGCAAGGAACCTATTGCCAGAAAAGGCCTACTGTTCCCTCCAAGGCCTTCCAACATAATCACTATTAAAGAAAAGATAATCCCTGCACTCCCCACTCTGCTTGCAAAATACACAACAATGTTGGTGAGATAAACCTATTAGGGGGCCTACCCTACAACATATCCATGGTATTAAATCTCCTACGTGCCATGGCTAATCCGAATATTTTTACCTTGTCTGGAATGTATATCTGCCAAAGACAAGTAGAAGCATGAATGGTAGTAAGTGTGGTAAGTCCGATGTAACCTATGGAAGGATTTACATGTGTATGATTTGGATGGGTCAGGAGGCCAAATGATACTATTGGTTCCAGCAAGAAGGTGGTGTTGGAGTTGGTTTAGGAGAGAATCTAAATTGGTGAAATTCTCAATTTGTTGAGAGAAATGGAAGTTCCTAGAAAAATTTGGCCAGATGCTTGTAGGTCTTCGACAATAGAGGAGGAAATGGGGAGGTCATATTGCAGGATCGGCAAAAAAGATGTGAGAATGTGGCTGCCAGTGGAGAATCATCCAATCACCTGTCCTCTCAAGATTTGAATGATCAGCCATCTCCTATTTGGAATACCACACGGTAAAAATTGAGGTGCCAAACAAGATGAATTTCGACGAGCTTCTTTACATAGTCACCCTCCTGATGCTTGAACCATTGCATAAATTGACCATGTGACTAGCAATCACTTAGGCCCATAGGGATTGTGGTTCTTGCATGAATCTCTAAAGCCATTTACCACACAGCACATTTCTAAGCAAAAGACTTTCAATGCCTGAACCCCCTTTCTCCATCAGTCTCTAATCACCTCCCACATCTGACCAAACTTGAAGACCCAAAAGTTTGCACCTCCAGAAGAGTCTTTTAATTTTTTTTTCTTCATCCATGATGCCATTAATGTTGGGACCTTGAATAGAGATGTAATATGCTTGAAGGCTTGTTTTCAACCATCAAGCCTCTCAGCGGTTTTATTTCTATTGTTTGGTGAAAGTAAGAATAAAACAGTGAAGGCAGAGAAAGAGAGGATACAGGCTTAGCAAGGAACTTAGCCCAATTGAAGTATCTAGATTTCAATATGTTCACACATCTGGCCAAGTCTTCATATCCCATAATTTGAGAATGAACATGTCTAACCAATAGATGCTTGTATCCATCACTCCAGTATGTTGACTTCTCAGAAACCAGTTCCCATGAATCAGTCTAACCAAAAGAACCCTAGAACTTCTATTAGTAAGAGAACTTGCAACTACTCAGCATTCAGTAACTTGTTCATATGGAATTATTCAAATTTGTAAAATTTATTTGTGAGATGTTAGTAATAATTTACCTGTTTTAACCCAAGGAGCACATTCTGCAGCAACCAATATGACATTCATGACATTAGCCCCAGCCAAAGGAGGTAGTTTCACATCTTCTTCCACAGGTACTTCATCAACATCCTCTGAACTCATTTTTGTTAACTCCTCAAGCTTCTCATCAAGACCATAGGTTTCAGATGGAAGAAAAGATATTAACTCCGATTCCACTTTTTCTGAACTTCTTTCTTGAATCTGCGAAAAATCCACACCCAATGAGACCTCATCAGAACCTGAAGTTCTTCTAGATTTCTTCTCTCCTTCGCCTCTTTGAGCATCAACAGAAGTTGAAGAGACATAACTACCAGAAAAAATTTCACTGGGATTTTCACCATTGTTGCTATCACCAATAGTAGATGCAAGATTGAGTTTATTTGAGAACGAGTTATCAAATTCACCGTACGAGGCAACACTACTACTGCCAATGGAAGCCTGATCCAGATCTAAGAAAGAATTATCAAATTCATCATAAGATGTAGCACCACTGCTGTCAGTTGAAGCCAGATCCAGATCAGAGTAAGATTTATCCTTTTCATTAAAAGATTTTCCATCTTCTTCTGCATTCATAATACTGTTTTTTATAGATGATACAAGCTTTCTTCTTTCTGCAATCTACATAGTGAAACAATAAAAGCAAATCACACATGAGAATTAGTGGTTTCATGTTGAAGAAAAAGATTCACAAGTTAAAACAATAAAAAAAAAAAAAGCAAAACTGATAAATAAATGGGGCAAACTATCAATGTTACTATGGCATGATGCAAGTGCTGATTTAAGCTCAAGCAATTGGCAGATTTTATGTCCAATATCCACACATAACACGCATGGGTTGGTTCACTTAGATCAACATGAAAGGTTTTTTTCAAAAAACAATTTCAATTTAAATGCCAATAAAGTTGATAATTTCAAGTACTATTAAGTATTAACTAAATTTCTGATATATACCAAAAACAGTCATTAAGCTTGTGACTCCGATTTATAATCAAATGATTTCAGTGCTTGATAAATCAAATAAGGATTCTCATTAGTAAATCATAAGATTTAGAATACAGATGCATATTGTATATATAAATATGAAACGCTTAATGGTTATAGGGGCTCAAATATGAGAATTATAGATGTATCACATTTTACCCTATGTATCAAATATGAAACCTTTAGAAGGTCTAAACCCTATGTCTTCTTTACAGAGTATGATTGAGGTCAGCTTGCAAGTTTCATATTCAGGTAATGCTTAAGTCATAAGACCCAACAAAATTGGGCTAAAACAAAAAAAAAAAAAAAAATCTGAACGCAAAACTATTTCAACTTCAAACTACATTCTAGTTCATTAATATAATCACCAATCATCAATGACAGAAAGAACGTAACACAAGATGAGCACAAACAAGATTAATAGAAATTATTCATAATCCCCAGTTTGTGCAGCCTAAACAAATGCACCATTATCAGCTCAATCAGGATATAGCTAAATTCAGATAGATACTAATGGTATCCTTCAATATCAGTCCATAAACTAGCTATCATGGGGTCTCCATATCATACTTAGAATGTCAAACGAACCAAACTCATTAAGAAATAGTAAAAAAAATATATATTATAAAGCGCAAATGATTATGTTGTCTTGAAATCCTTAAAACAGAAAGGATTAAAAAAAAAAAAAGGTTGCTCCAGTTACTACATATTTTCAATTTTGTTTCATTTCCTAATATTAAAAGAAAATTCAAAGAAATCACATATGCCTCTGCTATCATCATTAATTTATCATTTAATTAATCAGCACATAAAACAGTCAAAAGCTGCTTGAGTTAGAAGCATTATTATTAACCAAATGCCACGTTCTTTATAGCTAAGAAAATGCATTTTTTTTTTTTTTTTGCTTTTCCCTATGTCCTAACTTGAATAATTGCAACTCAGAACTCAAAGAAGTTTTAGAAAAAAAAAAAATTAACCAACCAAGGATTTTGAACAAATTTGCACGGCATTCAATTTCATGTCTCAAATCTGGAGTCTCTGTATTTTTTTTTTGGAAAATAATTAAAATAATGCACACAGTTTCTAGATCTGAAGAATGAAAATTATGAAAATGAAAACAAAAATCCAAACTATGATTGTAATTGAGATTTGCATAGTAGCGACATATGTGGGAAGGAGAAGAAGAAATATATGTAGCATTGAAATCAAGTATATTTGCCAGTTTCATCAGGATATGCAAGAAACATTTACATAAAAGGAAACCACGTATTTAACATTAATGGACAAGTTCAAGCTTTCTCTATAAAACTAGACAGAAAAATGATAAAATGATTATAGCAAACCAGAATTATGCATGACTTGCGAGTTCAGATAACTTTAGATTGACTCAGATTGTACGTAAAAGTGTCATTCATGACAATATGTAAAGCCCTAAATATACATTAATCACTCACTAACCATAAGTTATTAAAATCACAATAAACTCCAGTTCCAAGCTTTATCTCCAACAAACTGGTGGGCAGTGGGTTTCTAAAACAAGTTTGTACGAGACTGATACACACATTTCACTTATTTCCCTATTCTTGCTCAGCTGATGTATCCTAAGATCCAACAATCTCACTTGGTTTTTCAAGTTAAAAATAAAATATTTTTACTTCTTTTAGGTTCTTCCTTTAGAGATCTTGCATGTTTACAAATATTTCAATGGTTCGATAATTATCTCAAACTTGAACAAAAATAATTAAAAATAAATAAAAGCAACACAGAGAGAGAGAGAGAGAGAGAGAGAGAGAGAGAGAGAGAGAACTTGTGATTCTGAAAGTTACAACATTAAAAAAATTATGCTCTAGAAAATAATGGGCATAAAACCTGTAGAAGTAAGTCTCTTTGCATAGCTAGAACCTTTTTGCTCTTCTCAATTGTGGCCTCAAGTGCATCATTCGCTTCACCACCATCCTCTCCTTTAGCTGCTTTACACTTACCATGTCTTCTGCTACACCAATTGATCCTTTGCACACAATTCAAAGAAAGCCCCAAATACGATTCTACACCAATGGATACTGAAAACCCAAAACTAGACCCATTTTTTCCTTGTAAACCAGACAAAATGAATCTAGTTTTGTTGAGACTCCCGTTAGGAAGAAAAACCGATTTCTGCAACTTCGTCTTTCCAATTGAAGGTACAGACCCGATAGACGCCATTCATATATGTTTGTCACAGTAGCAACCAGTTAAAGAGGGAAAATAGCCCAATTCAAGATACAGGAACTGATAAACTCCCAGATAAAATGAATCACAGCACCAAGAAAGTGAGAATGAAGGAAAGCCAATTCAAGAAACTGGAATTCAAGAATATCGACAATCCAAAACAGTTCAGAGGAAGTGCGAATGAAAGAGACCCACTAGAAGAAACGGGACTTAGAGACTACCCAGTTGAGAAAGAAAGGGAGCTGAAGGCAGTTGAGAGATGCAAAGGGGATAACAGCTGAGAAACAAACCAAGAAGAAGTAGTAGTAGAAGAAGAAGAAGAAGATGAAGAAGAAGAGAGAGGAGAAAGTATCATTAGCAATGAGTGGAAATTTGGGTCCCAGTGAAGGGATTTGGAGGTGATTGAGGTTCAGATTGATTGCGAAATCAAATGAGAGAATTAGCGGTATGAAATAAGCGGCATATGATCCATCGACACCTCAAAATCATTGCCATGGGCCCGACATCACCGGCGTTTTCTTATTTTGAGAAGACGTCACTTGTGGCTTGATGTGTATCTATAAAATTATATATTTAACTCGTGAAGAGAGAAGCTTAAGAAAGTGGAAAGTGAGTAATTCCTATAAAGCACAGTACATAGCTGTTAATTATATTTTAATCTTGCGAAGGATGTGGACGGCTATAAGTAGATTATATAGTGGCATCAAAAGTAAGTGGCATAAATAATTACTGTTGGAATTGGACCTTTGAAGACTTTTAACAAGAGAGCGGCTAAAATCACTCCAAAGTTAATTTTTTTATCCCATAATTCGAATTTAATTTTACCCCTAATTGAAATAATAAAAAATCTTTAATAATCACCCCACTTAATCCTATGTGGCATCTAATTATCCCATCCTACCCCACTAAAGTTTCCACTCATCCCACCACCGTCCCTACACCGTTACTATCTTCTCCGGCAAGACTCGACGAACTTCTCTGTCGATGAACTTCTCCGGCGAGACTCCGACGAGCATTCGAACGTCTTTTCTTCGAGGTATATATTGTAAATCATGTATTTGGATTAAAATGATGCTCAAACGGACCAAATCTGATGTTTAAAATGTGATTTTTGTTGGGTGAGTTAGGGCACCAAAAAAGATTGCGATTCACTTGATTTTTGAAAGAAATGGCATAAGAAATGTGTCGGGACCCCTTCCCAGAGCCAAGGGCGGCCCGACCGGCACAGCGGTCTGACGAACTCTCTCATCAAGACAAGTTCGCTCAACCGCTGTTAAGCCATTTTTGCAAACCCCATGTGATGGGACGATATCAGAATAATTGGAATCATTAAAATCAAAGTAAGCAATAATTCAAAACGAAAGCATTTCATTTACATAAGTTTGTCCAAAATACATACTTAATTGTTTAGAATAGTACAACAATGACCAACCTCAAGGAAAATGAGAAAAACAAAAAGAAACTGGGACAGGAATCGTCAAGGAATCAAGCAATTACTACGTCCTTTCCCTTGTCCGCCACTGAAAAACCTGAAATGGTAATAAAGTAGTGAGCCTAAAATCCATGTGGCTTAGTGAGTAAAAAGATCAGCATGTCAATCACAACCAATATTCCAAAACAGTGCATGTATGCATGAGCAATAAAATGATATGACATTCGAAAGTATGACATAGTATAAAAACAGTTATAAGTAGTGCACTGGTTCCAAAAATCATCTTAAAATCATGCTAGTTAAAAGCATATCCAAGCTAGGTTAGTTTAACCAAAACCCAACCTATGGTCATCGCTCGAGCGGGTCGTAAGCTAGGGGTACCCCTCAAGTACCCTAACCCGGCGCTCGGTCCTCAAGTGTCATCACTCGAGCGGGTCGGAAGCTAGGCGTGTTAGCCACACATCCTAACCCCGCGCTCGGACCTCGAGTCTCATCTCATCGTATACCTTGACCTTGCGCTCGGACCTCGAGCCTCTGGTCTCACTACCCGTGTACATCTACATATCTCAAAATCAACCAGATGTATCTAAGTCCCGTGAAACCGTTCAAACCATGTCATTTCATA
>JAJIYU010003360.1:0-27017 GCA_030144865.1 Tinospora cordifolia
TATATATATATATTGGATAAGGGACCAATAAATAAATAAATAATTCTTCAGGGATCTTTAAATAATTATTTTAAAGACTGCCTAGGCGCCGCCTAGTCCTCGCCTAGGCCCCGCCTCGCCTTATTGAGGCTTACCGTCTTAAACCGCCTTACCGCCTTACCGCCTTGACAACACTGGTTAAATCTTACAATTAAAATAAAAATCTTATTATTTTTGGGATTTTGGAATTTTTGCCACAAAAAATTGAATCACAATAGGTGCATTTCAGCTTGAGTCATACAATTCAAGTTGATAATTACATTGATTTAATAGCTATGCTTCTTAAAATAACCACGGGCATGTGTCAAGGTGAGATGTCTTGGTGAACATTGAAATGTAAAGGTGAATGCTTCATTATGTTTACACTTTCTTATCACTTTCTTATTCATGTTTACCTTTCTTTCCAAGTTTGGTCCTTTTTCTTATCTTATTTGAGATACTTATGTTCATAGCCAAACCCTTTACCTGCTTTCTTATGAACTGCATGGTTCAAGGCTTCTCCCAAGTCAAAATCTTTATGAGCTAAATGTAGTGCACATGAATGGAAGGAGGGAATAAATTGTTTACGAAGTGAAAATCTGTGTGGTCTTTGGCATTGGAGGAATGAAAATATGTAAGAGCCTTCAATTTGAGTTCTTCAAGGCGGATGAGTTTATGCTTTATGAGAATGCTAATGTCTTTAAGTTTTTTTTTTTTTTTTTCCCAATCTTTGGTGCTTGTTCTCATTGGGTATTGGCAATTTGGTTGAGAATGCTTCGGTATGGCATGGAGGTCATAGGCACAACTTTTTGAAAACAACATTTCTAGTGTGGAGTTTAGGTTGCTCCCCATGCATGGATATAGACCTTAAAACAAGGCAACTAGCATCAACTAGAATTCTCAACAAACCCAAAGTTTACACTAACCCTAATTGAAGTGTAAGTCTAAAATAAATAACGACCCAAATCAAATAAAAAAAACTAAAGCCCTAATTAAACTTTAACTAATATATCCCTTGCATGGACATCTTCCCAATTTAAAAGAACTTGAGTCTAGCAAGTGGCAATGATGGAATTATCCAGGAATGAAAATTTAACTTCGCCTCAATCTTCAACCTTCAAATGTCAAAATTAAGTCAAAGATTTTGAAAAATTTGAAAGAATTTCTATATAAATTGGCCAATTTAGAGAAGTTAAAAAAAATTATATATAAATGCTAGAATACGTATAATTTCTATTAAAAATGATGAAAACAAACATATATTGATACATTTCACATATAAATGTATAGGTATAATGTTTTTAAATGTGTATTTTAACATTAACGATGTTTAATGCACAATGCGCATGTTAATTTAAAACCGTTTTAAAAAAAGAAACAAAGAAAAACCTATTGTCAAACCGTAATTGCTACACAAACATAAACTCTAGCTTGGCTGATTATTGGCTCATTAGTCATTGCAAGTACAAGGAACTTTGACTTCTCTATCGGCTATTATAGACATCTGTTGTTTCTTTTTCTCAGACGTTTTTGGCAAGAAACCGCAACAGACTTGGAGTGTTGATGAGATTTTGTGGAGTCCGATTGGTGGGGAGGAGAGTAACAAGTTGGAGGGGCCTTTGGAGGAGGAAGAGGTTCGAGAGGCAATTTTCAGTGTAATGGTTATAAGGCTCTGGGGCCGCATGGTTTTCCCATGATATTTTATCAAAAAAATTGAGAAATCTTGAAAGGGGATGTTATGAAGGTTATGGAGGAGTTCTTTCGCACTGGGGAAGTAAATAGGTACACTAATGAGACATACATTTGCCTGATCCTGAAGAAGACTGTTGTGAGAAGAGTGAAGGACTTCAACCCTATTAGTCTTACCACTAGCTTATACAAAATCATTGCGAAGCTGTCGGCAAACAGGATTAAAGGGGTAATGGGTGGCACAATCGCAAAAAATCAAATGGCCTTTGTGAAGGGTTAAAGCATTTTGGATGGTGTATTGGTAGCAAGTGAGATAGTGGATGACTATAGGATGCGAAAGAAGAAGGGAGTGGTGGTCAAACTTGACATAGAAAAAGCCTATGACATGGTGGATTGAAAATTTCTGGATTTTGTGCTCGCAAAGAAGGGGTTTCGTGAGAGATGGCAGCGGTGGATTCTGTGGTGTTTCAGCTCAGTTACATATTCCATTTTCATTAGTGGTAGGCCGAGGAAAAAAATTGAGGCGGTTAGGGGCCTAAGACAGGGAGATCCAATGTCATCTTTTTTATTTATATTGGCGGTGGATATGTTGGGCCGTATGTTAGACAATGGAAGGGACCCGAACAACATCAGAGGCTTTATGGTGGGAAAGGATAAGGTTGGCATATTGCGTTTGTAGTTTGCGGATGACACTTTCCTTTTGTTGGAAGGGGAGAATGACGTCATTGAGAACGACTTTCAGATAGTGCATAACTTTTGTTGGGCATCTGGGATGAGGATTAACATGACCAAAGCATGCGTAGTAGGGATTTCCATAGCTGAGGAGTGGATGCAGAGATTGACTTCGAGGTTTGGATGTGATCAGGGGACGTGGCCTCTAAATTACTTAGGGTTGCCTCTTGGAGGGAGATCAGGGACTATCATTTTGGAAGCCGGTGGTGTCTAAGGTGGCTAGAAGGCTAGACGAGTGGAAATTGGCGTTCCTTTCTAAAGGGTTCGACTCACTCTCATCAAATCAATTTCAGAAGCTCTTCCTACCTATTTTCTATCTGTGTTTGGAATTCCGAAGAATAAAGCCTCAAAGGTCGAATGCTTGATGCGGAATTTCTTGTGGAGAGGATCAGAGGAAGGTAACGGCTCTCATTTAGTAGCATGGAATCAAGTGTAGTTGAAGGAGAGGGGAGGCTTAGGCATTGGAAGCATAGTATGCAGAAACAAGGCTTTGATGGGGAAGTGGATTTGGAGACTCCCTTGGGAGTGAGACCAGCTTTGGGCTAGGACAATTAAAAGTAGGCATGGTCTCAACATCAATGGTCGGGATTCGGGGCTCCATAGAAGGGTTACCCATAGAAGCCCTTGGAAGTTCATTCATTCTCTATATCAGTCTTTTGAGCCTCATATTATTTTAAGGCTAGGCCAAGCTGATTCAATCCGTTTCTGGGAGGATGTGTGGTGGGGCATTGACACCCTTGCAGATTTATTCTCGAGATTGTATAGCTGTTCTAGTGCTCATCATCAACCAATGTCCCTTTTCAGGGGTTTGAATCTAGGTCAGAGTCATGGTCAATGGATTTACATTTGTGGGCCTTGAGCGGGCCAAGGTGTATTGAGGAAAAAGAAGCTCTTTTTGTACTCTTGAAGGAGTGTGTCTTGGAGGATAGGAAGGACAAGATAGGATGGTTTAACAACCCGGCTGGGGAATTCTCAACCAAATCGTTTTTCTCCTTACTGTTTGACAGGCCGACATTTAGTCCAGCTCTATTATTGTCTAAGCTTTGGAAGGTGGCCATTCTTTCCAAAGTTAAGTTCTTTGCCTGCGAAGCGCTCCCTGGGAAGGTTGATATAGGGGAGATCTTTCAAAAGCGTCTTCTCGGTTTTGCCTATCCGCTTCGTGCTGTCCATTTTGTAAATAAAATGGTGTGACCACCGACCATCTGTTTTGGAGGTGCTCGTTTTCTAGCTATGTGTGGGTTCGTTGGCGGCAACATTTTCCTATATTTCTAGAGTTCAACAATCATCTTCTCCAATTTAGTGTTTGTCCTTATTGAGAGGAAGTTGATCCTAAGTGGCTTGGCCATTGGTTGTGGCTAGCTTGTCTGTGGTTTGGTGCTTGTGGAATGAGAGGAATGCGCGGATTTTTGAAGATAAATGCTCGCCGCCTAGTTTTCTGTGGGAAGAATCTTAGTACTTAGCGTCTTTCGGGATTAGCAATTGCCCTCTATCTTTACGGTACATCATGACTGATTTGTTAAGAGGGTGGGGCAATATGGTGTGACTGTGGGGTGGATTCTAGTCTTTGTTTTTTTGGGGGCTTGTTGGAATCAAGTTCGCATTGTGGAATTTTATCTCTGTTAATTAATAATATTGCCTGTTTCTTTAAAAAAAATGGTCGATGAGGTATTATTTTGTGACTTCCAAACTTTGAACGAGACAAGTGATAGAGTAAATTCCCTCTTGTGTTCTTCTGCTTCTTGGTAGTGTGAACCCTAGTAGTGAGACTTTGGAAGTGCGATTTTGTAGTAGTAAGAGGAGTTTTGGAATGTGATTTTGTTGCAACAGGAGGTGTTTTCAGACTTACATGATTGATTCAAGTAATATATTCCAAATTTATATCACAATCTCCAATCTTTGTTCTGATCTGTAATAAGTTCTTGATTTGTATAGTTCTCACTCGAAGATGTAAAAGTAGATAGAATTGAGAGAAAGAGATTACTGAAGTTAGAAACACCTAAGTAGAGAAGGAGAAGAAAAAGAAGAAAGAAATAAAGAGGCAAGAAAAGAGGATTGAAGAGGCTCTTATATCAAAATAATGGTCAACAGAGAGCGAAGAAGAAAAAATTAATCAAATTGGTCTTCAATTCTTCAAATGGTAATTCTCAAAATTACATTATAAGATATTTATAAAAAACATGACTTTTAAACTAAGGGCATTGTTAGTGGTAATACCATTCAATGGTTTGATATTTCTGCCACGTCAACAACTTATTAAACTCTTATCTATTAGACTATCTCTTCTAGTAGTTCACAATCTATTGGACTATATTGTATGAGACTCACAATTATATCAATCTATTATTTAAACTATTTACAATATATAATATATAAAATACATATTTTTTCATAATATATATATATAATTTAAATTGTTTGCATTTAAACAAAAATTATATGTAATTTTCTAAAATTTTAAAATTATATTTTTTATTTTTAACAATTATTTATTTGTATAATTTATTTATTTATTTTTAAAAAATCACTTTTTATTTTTTAAAGAAATATTATTTGAAATTTTGAAATATTTTTGGAAATAATTTATTATTATTATTATTATTTTTTAAAGAATTTTTTTTGCACTTGATTAAAATCGTTAATAACCAAAAAAAGCCAAAATCAATATTGCTTAATAGAATTTGATTTTCTAGTTGGATCGAACTTGCGATTTGTGTTGAAGTACTTTGTAACTCATTTTCAAAATGATTTGTCATTTTGTCCATTTCTTAGAATACTATCAGTTAAAATTATTAACCATACACTCACAAACATATGATCATCTTGCACACTCCACAGTTGACGTTTGATTGCAACATCTTGACTCGACTCTTTGGAATGAATAATGTTCTCACTGATTGGTTGCGTGGAAAATGACAAAATTTGAGAATTAGAGATGAAATTTGTCTCGGTTTCATTTCCAAGTTGCGTACAAGAAGATAGATCTAAATTTTTGGCAACTGAGAAATGAATGACCATTTTAGATTAGCACTTACTTACGCATGGGGAATTGTATCTGGTATCGAATATGTATGAAATGAAAATTGAATCATTGTTGATTTTGAGCATTAAAATTGAGGTAAGGAAGATTTTGGGGATTTGAAATATTTGGAGGATAAAACTTTTGCATATTTTGTATTTGTGGTGAAAAAAATGAGTAGGAAAAATTTTGAAGAGTTTGAACATTATTGGTGTTTAGATGTTGGGAAGATGCAAAATTGCCAAATAGATACATTGTATAACAAATACAATGAAAAATTTGCAAATAATGAGAAAGTGGAAGATTAAAAGTAGAGAGATATTTTTGGAGAGAGAATGAGTATGAAAATTTGTTGGTGAAAGAATGAAATTTTGGTGAATGAAAATGATATTTATAGTATTTTTTTAATTAAAAATTAAAAAAAACTTAGGTAGCCATTGTTGCAATTTGAAAAAAATTACTTTAAAAAGAAAAATGCAAATGTGTCATTGCAAAATTGCAACAACACATTTTAAAAAAAATAATGAGTGGTTGTTGTAGCTATAGTGACGGCTCGTCTTTCAAAAAAAAAAAATTAAAAAGTTTTGAGTGTTTGGACAATTTCAAATGCTCAAAGCTATTACCATAATGGGGTGTTTGGCCACTTCAATGCTCAATGAGCGCCTAAAGGGTGCTATTAAAGATGCCGTTATCTAGTGGTAGTCTTGTTGTGAGCACGATGTTTTCTGTGTGCTCACTTGATCAAAAGACTTTAGTCAAGCATTACAACATCTTTAATGATTCGACTATACAAGGGTTTGATGTGTCTACCATATCATTTTTATTTTAAAAGAAACATATGGATTCATTGATAGAATTGATAGTACAAGAAACAGGCACACACACCCAGTAAAAGTATAACCCGATTACAACTTACCACCACTCAACCCTACCATACTACAAAGCAATTCCCCACCCTCTCAACCATTTTGACATAGGACAACCCAATGACATTGAACAATTGCTAACCCAAAAAGATGTTAAATACTAAGATTCCTCCCAAAGCACGACAGACGACCGGGATTTTTCCTCAAAGATCCGCGTATTCCGCTCCTGTAGGCACCAGAGCACTGCCATACTCGTTATCATCCAATGACCTCTCCACCGCGGGATAACATCTTCCCAAAAAGGGCATAAAGAAAATTGGCTTGCTTGATAACTGACCTTAGAAATATCATCAACTCATTAAACTTTTATTTACTAGACTATTTCTCATAAGAACATCTTTGATGATACCCCTTTTGTGCTTAATGAGCGCTTATGTGGTCAGGCTACTTGTTAGGGCATTTGACCACCTTATTCAAATACGTAAAGAGTTTGCGATTTTTTTTTTTTTTGAAAAATGAGCAGTTGTTACAGGTTGCAACAACAACTCCATATTAATTTTTTTTTATTTTTACCTTTTTTTAAATAACATGTGTCATTGTAGCACAATGGTTGCAACAACACATTTGCTTTTTTTTTTTTTTTTCCTTTTTTTGAATTTTTAAAGTCAAGATTTTTAAATAATATTTTAATTATTTTAGTAATTATATTTCAAAATTTTAAATGATATTTCTTTAATGAATAAATATTTTAAAAGTAATTTAACAATTTATTTTGAATAAATAATTTTTAAAAATAAAAAAAATAAAATTTTACAAAATTTAAAAAATTACATAAAATTTTTATTTAAATGTGTATAATTTATATTATATGTATTGTGAAAAAAATATGTATTTTAGAAATTATATATTGTAAATAGATAGTGCGTTGATCTGATTGTAAATCATATGTAGTATAGTCTAATAGATACTAAACAATTGGGAAATATAGTTTGATCAATAAAAGTTTAAAGATTTGATGATGTGACAAACGTGAACCTTTGTATAGTTCAGCCACTAAAGATGCTATAATGTTTGGCTAAGGTCTTTAGATCAAGTAAGCATATAGAAAACATCATGCTTATAACAAAATTGCTACTAGATAAGAATGTCTTTAATGGCGCTTTCCAAGCACACATTGTGTGATGATGTGGCCAAATGCCCCATTAGGGTTTCTGGTCACATCTTTTAATAACGTTGAGCATTTTGTTTAAATGCTCAAAGCTTTTCATTTGTTTTTTTTTACTTTTTTTGTCTTATGAAAGATGAGTTGTTGCTCTAGCTGCAACAACCATTCGTTATTATATTTTTTAAGGAACTTTTTTTATTGTGTCGTTGCATTGCTCTTTTTTTTTGTAACGATTTTTTTTTGAAACGGTCTTTCTTTTGAAACGGGTCGTTGGACTATTGTAATGACTCATTTGTGTTTTTTTTTTTTTTAATTTTTGAAGTAAATTTTTTTGAAGGTAGAGTCATTGCTATTACTTACCTTAGTTTTTTTTCAAAATTTCTTTAATTAAAAAAACTATAAATACCAATTTCCTTCCCTAAAAAATTTATTCCTTCAACAATAAATTTTCATACTCACCTTCTCTTTAAAAATATCTCTTTGCCTTTTATCTTCCATTTTGTCATTATTTACAAAATTTTCATTGTATTTACTTGTGCAATAGATCCATTTGACAAATTTTCATTTTTCCAAAAACTCTAATATTTCTTAGACTCCTCAAGATTTTTCCTACTCATTTTTTTTTTACCAAAAATGTAAAATATGCAATACTTTTATCTTCCAAAGATTTCAAATTCTCAAAATTTTCCTTACCTTAATTTTAATGTCCAAGATCCACAACGATTTCAAGTTTTTTCATAGATATTCAGCGCTAAATACATTTCCCTTATACATAAGTGCTATCCAAAATGGTCATTTGTTTCTCATTTGCCAAAAAATTTGGACTAGTCTTCTCGTACACAACCTGAAAATGCAATCGAGACGAATTTTATCTTTGATTCTCAAATTTTGCCATTTTTCACACAACCAATAGTGAGAACATTGTTCATGCAGAAGAGCTGAGTGAAGTTGTTGTAGACAAATGTCAACCATAGAGTGTGGAAGATCGTATACCTGTGAGTGTTTGGTTAACAATTTCAATTGACAGTAATGCAGGCAATGAACGAAACGTTTTGAAAATGAGTTGCAAAGTACTTCAATGCAAATCGCAAGTTTGATTTGCCTAAAAAATTAAATTTTGTTAAGTAACATTGGTTTGGGCTTCTGGTAGCTGTTTACGAATTTAATCAAGTGTATAACAAATAATAGTTTTTCAAAAAATTAAAAAATAATAAAATTTATTCAAAAAATATTTCAAAATTTAAAATAATATTTCTTTTAAAAATAACAAAGTGGTATTTTAAAAATATATAAACAAATTATTTTGAATAGAATAATTTTAAAAATAAGACATATAATTTTTAAAAAATTTAAAGAATTGCATATAATTCTTATTTAAGTGAAAATAGTTTAAATTATATGTATTATAAAAAGAAATATGTATTTTATAAATTATATATTTAAATAATGAGTTGATGTGATTGTAAGTCCTATATAATTCAAGTTAGTAGATTTTGGACCATTAGAGCATCTTTAATAGTTGTACCATTTGATAGTTTAATGCCTTTACCATATCACCAACTCATTAAAAATGCCCTAATGTTTGACTAGTGTCTTTAGATCAAGTGAAGACATAAAAAACATCATGCTTACAGTCTATTAGACTATTGCAGATGTGGCAGAGAAATCAAACTATTGAATGATATAACTACCAAACATGCCTTAATAGTTAATAGTTCACAATCTATTAGATTGTACTTTATGGGGCCAACAATCATATCAACCCATTATTTGTAATTTATAAATTCATATTTCTTTTCGTAATGCATATAATATAAACTATTCACACTTAACTATAAATTATATATAAGTATTTAGTTTTTTAAAAATTATATTTTTATTTTTAAAAATTATTTATTCGAAATAGTTCGTTTTTTTATTTTTAAAATATCACTTTTTATTTTTTAATGATATATTATCTAGAATTGTGAAATATAATTTTTTTTAAACAAGTAAATTATTATTCATAAAAAGTCTAATCCACTGTGCTGCAATGACACATTTTGTAAAAATGTGTTTTTTATGAAAAAATTTAATAACGAGCCATTGTTGCAACTTGCAACAACTCCTCATTTTCCAAAAAAAAAAAAAAAAAAAAACTTGCGAATGCTTTGAGCATTTGGTGTTCACCAAACGTTCAAAGCATTTGAATGATGTGTCAAACGCCCAAACACTATATATGACCCTTAAATAATTCCAAATGCTTCTTAAAGTCTTAATTAAAATGGAACTCTAAAGTAAATAACAACATAAAATGAAAATTAAATAAAAATTAAATCCTATTCAAACTCTCGGTAATGAATGTCTTGCATTACTTGTGCATTGGATAGGGCCTTCTTTCTTCTTTGATGCTTGCCCTTATCACCTTAATTTGCAATTTGTTGTGCCTTGAACTCTTTGTTATTGAAATCATGTTTGTGTACTTAAGGAAAATAAGAATCATTAGGATATAGGGATGTGATATTTGTCATATTTGTTTATATTGTTGGATTTAGTTAATTTTTATGCTAATTCAAAGAATAAATCACATCAATGGATGCACCTATAGATTTATTGTAGATTTGGAGCAACATATTTACCATGTAATCATTACAATGATGTTTTCATGTACCCATACATTATTATTATTTTAATTTTTATATTTGTATGATCTTTTGAAAATTTGCTTACTTTGTAGTTTGCAGAAAAGATTAAAAAAAATGAAAGTGTGCACCTCCTTGAGGTTCATGCCTGCATGCCTCGTGAAGGAGATCTTCCTTTGGTTCTTTCTATTGTTACCACTTGATACTTATCTGAAAATTTGTAGTTGAGTTGAATCAATAAAAATGGCTGTTTGATGGAGTTAAATAATTTCCTTATGAATTGAATGCTACTAAAGGTGGTTAATTACATTTCAATACCAAATACTTGAAAAAGAAAAATAATGTGGCTATTGCCTGTAGTTTGTTTTATTAAATTTCTGATCATTCCATACGTCTGAAAGAGAAAATGAGCATTAAATCATAACGGACAAAAATGCATACACAAACAATGTATTTACCTAAACATACAATATTGATAGTTCTAAGTTAAAAAAAAACCTCTGGTTTTGTGGTGGGACTAAGATACCCCTATTCATAATGAGGAAAAAAAAAATGACATTTCATTTTGCATATATTGAGACTTAAAGGCTCATGCTGCATGAGTGTGTTCAATTCTGATAGTAATTTGGAAGAGGGCTGATAGCGAAAGATATTGTCATATTTGCTTTAGTTTGGCTATGCAATTATTTGAGACTTGGAACTTCTTTTTGCTACTTGGATGAATTTTATGTACAACTAGGCATTTCTTCTTTTGGTATATGTTAAGATGTTGAGCAAGGGTTCAACATGGTCAAGGCATGAGATTCATTCTCTTATTTATTTTAATCTGTAAATTTGTGTCATGCAGATCAGGCTCCTGAAAATACTAGCATTGCTTGGCAGTGGTGACAAGCGTGCAAGTGATCACATGTACACTGTTCTGAGCGACATTTTCAGGAAATGTGATTCAACGACAAACATAGGAAATGCTATTCTGTATGAGTGCATATGTTGTGTTTCGTCCATATACCCAAATACTAAGCTGTTAGAGGGTGCTGCTGAAGTAACTTCAAGATTTTTGAAGGCTAGTTTGTAACTTGTACTTTTTCCTTTATTAGACCAAAAATTTCAATGATTTTATGTGCTTTCTATTCTTCTCTTCATCTTAACACCAGATAATTACTATATGCTTATATTATGATTTCCTCCTGCTAGCAGGGTGAAAGCCATAATCTGAAATACATGGGCATTGATGCCCTTGGTAGGCTTTTAAAGATAAATCCAGATATTGCTGAAGAGCACCAACTCGCTGTTATTGACTGCTTGGAGGTAAGAATTGAAAGGTTTTTTTTTAGTTATATTAAATGTGAATGGTTGACTACTTGTAGAGTGCAGATCACTCCTGGACTATTAAACTGACAATTGGTTTGAAACTTGGATCTCATGGTAGTCTTTTATCTTGAAAATTGTCATGGTTATTCTTACTCTCTGTGCAAGTGTGGTTTCTCCTTTCGGTTTTTGTTCCTCTTGGTTGGATTGTGGATACAACCTATGTCTTTTGTAGATTGTAATTTGAATCAGATCATTCCATTTGTGGGGCACTTACAATAAAAAATTTATTGTAGGCATTTATATTTGCTATTTTATTTTATTTATTTATTGCATGGATATGAAACAGTTTCTACTTCTGTTGTTATGGTCTCCACTGTGAATTTTATTCCTGGAGATTTATTTAATTATTTTTTATTTTCCGTTATCTGGCACGGATCATGTGGAAAGAATTGAAATAATCAGTTGCTCTGCTTAGCTTTAGTAGAAATAATGCAACCAACGATCATGTGAAGATGCTTTTTGTTTGGAGATTTATAATAAAACATCATTCCATGATACCAATCACTATGTTAGAGCACAACACTCACAGATGGTGGCTTGGTATAGCATACGAGTACTTCTTTCTATGGGGGTTTATCGGACACATGGTTATTCCTTGCTTTCTGGTGAAACACATGACACTAAATATGAAGATGGTTTAGAGGCAGTGGGAAATACGCTATGAAACATGGGTTATTATTCATGCCTTTGACAGTGTCCTACATGTGAATGATCCCTTGGAAAAAATATCCAGTTCATTCCCTACGCATAGCCAGTGAAAGTAGTTATCAGAATTCAGAATTGAGTATAGAAGTTTTCCATTTGCTCCCTTGATTTTAACACCAACATGATTGGAATATGTATATTTAATATCCCGGCCACATGTTTTTTGCACATGCATACTATTGAGAATAATTGAATTTTATTGCCAAGCCCCTAGATGATGTGGTTTCATTATCATATTAAGGTCGACAATTGGAAGGTGGGCCTTGGTGCCATGATAGAGGTTGCGCTCCATTGTGAATTGCAGGTTATGCATTTGAATCCAAAACTATACATCCTCACTGTTAAGGATAAGGCTTTACAATTGTCCCTCCCATAGACCTAAGGAAGTCTTTTGCATTGGTTTTTCCCTTCAATTTGGGCTGACAATTGTGCTGCTATGAAACGTGGAAAATCCTTATACAAATGGATTGCAGGTCCATAGTTGTTACCTTCTTGTAGGTGATTAGGATTAGTTTGTGCCTTTTCAGAGCAGGAGGGTGAGGGGCTCGGGGCATGGCGTAAGCATTGTTTCCTCTGAATGTTAGCCTCAAACCTTCTTAATAGTAGGTTAACTGTGAGAGAATGATGCTATGATTTGCACCAGACTATATTGGTGAAGATATTTTTTATCTTTTTGTGCATTAGGTTATGTATTCTCTTTTACTCAATTAGGATTAGAGAGATCTAGGGGTGAGAAATTGTGAGAAGTTACATCCTTATGAGAAGATTGAGACCTTTTTATATTGATGAAAATGAGAAGATGGCTAACCATAAAATCAATTCCTAGACTTCATTGTCAATTATGTATATTCCATGGTTTTATTTTTTTGGTGGAATATTTGAAGTGTATTAATGTGGGTGTAAATACAAAAAAAATTGCTGTACATTATATGCATACTCTGTGACCATTGAATCTAGTGATTTACATGAGTTCAAACTTCATCCCCTTATCCAATCTAATTTTGTAAAGCCTAAAGGCAATGAACAATAGCTAATCAAAATGAGGCAAGAACATTGGATTTTCCCAAACCAACCTCACTGGGAAACCTACTTCCTAAAAATTCTCTAGTTCCTCTCCTTCCAAATCATCCATAAGGTTGCAAGACAAACCACCCTCCATTGAGGTGCGCTCACCTTTCAAGAACACACTCAACAAATGGAAACACTAATGGTTGTGCTTCCTAGGGGATTTCATCCTAAAAAATTGGGAAATGAACATGCCATTTTCTTCAAACTTCTCGAGAGAAGGAACACTCCCTAAATAAATGCAAGGTAGATTCCAATGCTTGCATACATAAATGGCATCATAATGGAGATAATTACATATTTGGGTAATGCTGTTCGACAACTTCGCTAGTATTCACGCTACCATGACCACTTACCCAAGCCAAAAATTTTACTTTAGAAAGTCCTTGTGCTTTCCATAAGGCTTGTGCATCAGGGAACTACGTAGAGGTTGCCATGTTTGTCAACAAGGAAAGAAATGATTTGAATGAAAACTCCTTGGAGGGGTTAGGAAGCCAAACAATTCTATCATTGTGATCTTGTAGGACACACTCATGTAATAAGGAGAGAAAGCTATGTATTTTGGTTTGAATTCTTGCCTAGGTTACCTTTGGGTATATGAAAGTCCCAATGAGGAGGAAGGACGGGTGGGAATGAAATGGGCAAGTTGTGACCAAGTGATCTGTTTGAGTCTAGGGAACAAGGTACAAAATGCTGTGGTTCCATACAGCACATCTTTATGAAAGTGGATGGAATTGCCGCGGCCAACTTTTAAGCCGGTCAAAGTTAGGAATAAGTGGTAGATAGAATGAACAAACTTCCTAAGGGCTCCAAATGTGCAACTATTAGCTATACCTGCTTCTCGATGGTTACCCCTTAGGTCATAATGTCTACAAATCACCCGGCGTCATAAATGATCCTTCTCCCTTGGGGATCTCCACAACCACTTTCCAACTAGCACCTTATTCTTCATCCTGATATTGCCAATACGTAGTCCCCCTCACTCCATTCTCGTTTGTACCTTATCCCAACCAAGAAGATGCATCCCTAACTCTTGCGTGTTTTCCTATAAGAACTCCCTCATCATCTTTTTGATTCTCCTGGCATCCCTTGTCGGTATCTTGAAAACTGATAGATAATAAGTTGGCAAGGCACACAACGCTGGTTTGATTAGTGTGATTGCCCCTTTTAGATGAAAAATTGCAATTCCAACTTTTTGATCTATGTGCCACCTATGAGACTACTTGTTCCCAAAAAAAGCATGAGGATAGATTTCCTCCCAACCGCATCCCTAAATAATTCAATGGCCAGCTTCCTTTTGCACATCTGATCCTCAATGCAATTCCATGGATACATCCGTGGTTGAAACCCCTATAATTGACTCTTAGTCGTGTTGAGTTTTTTTTTTTTTTTTTTTAATAACTTTTTGAGAAGGAAACATAAATCATTCATAAACAAGGTGGAGATAAGTAGTCTCTTTAAAATGTAGATTATCGACATTAAAATGCCAAAAAAGTAGAACCAAAACATTACAAAGCTAGGAGAATATTATGCCAATTCCTAACCCAATCTCCGTAGCTATAACCCTTTCCCATTTTTGTCGAAGAGACCCAGATTGTGAAGAAAATCTTTGTTCTTTCCATTACTTATTATGGAGCTTTCTCCTGTTCCTTGAATGTTCTTCTATTTCTTTCCTCCCTTAACTGCATAAAGGATGACAAAAAGAGCACACCTCCAATACTCAACTTGAGTGTTGATGTTGGCCCAAGAACTAATAAGCTGATTTTATGGCAAGATCTGCATCTGATCATATTTTTCCCTCCATCTGTGCCACAGTACAATAGCGAAGGGACATCTTCAAAAGATATAGGAGATCTCCTTAGCAACTCCCCTGCACACAGGCAACACGAATAAGGTGAGAAAGCAATAAAATGATTCTTTTTCTGCACCATGTCTGATGTGTTGAGTTTCTGATGAAAAATGAGCCATCCTAATATCTTTGCCTTAGCTGGAGCTTTGGCTTGCCAATAAACTCAACTATGTCAGTCCATTCACTTTTCTTTTCTCTGTTATCTGCTAAAATAATCTTTTGAAATGACCCCACTGAAAACTCCCATGAAGAAGTGCCTTGCCATTTCATTTATCTAAGCTTTGTTGCATTCTAACCTCTTCAAGAATTTGAAGCAGAACCAACACCTCTTGTTCTTCTTCTTCATTTGAATTCCTCCTTAACTTTAGATCCTATCCTTCATTTCCCTGTCTCTCCTTAGCATCTTTCTCTTCTAAAAGCTTTAACCTTTGCATTATGTAACTTTGATAGTCTGTACATCCTTGGAAATTGTTCCTAAAAAGTACCATTGCCACGCTGCTTATTTTTCCAAAATTTGATTTCTTCCCCATTACCCACTTGTCAAGCTATATATTCCTTAAATCTGCAGCTGACTAAGTGAATGAACTTCCATGGTCCTCTAGAAGTGTACTTAGGGTCCAATCCTATTCCTTGAGTTCCATCTCTTCCTTCATGGATACTTTTAATGATTCCTCTCAACAAGTTATATTTTTCGTTGTTCAACTTCCATCACCATTTTCATACTAAGGCTTTATTTTTAGCGTCAATGTTACCAACCCCCAATCCTTCTCAATTAATGTTATTCTTTACCTGTTCCCATTGCACTAGATTGCCTATGCTTCCATCCTCCTTTTTCCATAAAAAATCCCTCATTATCTTTTTGATCTCCTTTGCTATCCATCTAGGGATTCTATAAACTGATAGAAAGTGAGTTGGAATTGCCTCTAGGACTATGTTTAGTGGTAGCAGTCTTCTTCCTCTTAATAAATAGCTCTTTCTCTATCCTTCATCTTTCTTCTTTACCAACTGAATCATAGCATCCTAAAAAATCACACTTATTGGGTTTTCCTCCTAGAGGTAAACCTAGGTGCTTCAGGGGCCATTCTTGTACAGACACCTCCATCTCGTCAATAACTTTCTCTACCTCCTCATTCTGCGGATTAATCCCAGCAATCTAAGTTTTCTCCAAGTTTATGTCTAAAACATTAATCCTGCAAAAAAAAATCTTGAGAATCATAATAGTGGCTCTCTAGTTGCTGGCTTCATTGTCCGTAAAAGGAAGACAATCATCAGCAAACTAAATATGAGAAACAATTATCCTGTCTTTTCACACGGTTAACATTTAACCACCACACCCTTATGAATAGCCTTCTTCGGAAGATTTTTCATGATGTCAACCACCAGGATATAAAGAAAAGGAGAAAGGTGGTCTCCTTGCCTTAAACCCCTATTTCTTTCAATCTTTCCATTAGGTCTATCATTTATAAAGATAGAATAATTTACTGAAGATAGTCATCCCTTTATCCACTTTCTCCATCTCACTCCAAAGCCCTTTCTTTCCACAACCTGATCCAAAAATCCTAACTTATTGAGTCATAGGCTTTAAAGTCCACTTTTATTATAAGACCCTTTTTCTTTGAAATTCTATAACGTTCCACCACCTCATTAGCTATAATAATAGCTTCAGTAATTTGTCTACTTTTCACAAAAGCCATCTAGGTTTCATTAACAGTTTGTTCAAGGACCCCTCTAAGACTATTGGCTAGTACTTTTAACTGTGATTATGTACGTGCTGGTGTTAAGGCTAATGGGCCTAAAATCCCCCACTTTAATGGAATTAGGGTTTTTGGAATCAACACTATGTAGTTCTCAATCATGATTTTATAGATGACACCATCTTCATAAAATTGGCTACAAACTAGTTAAACCTCCTTAATTAGGTGCCAATTTTTTTGGTAGAATTTCATGATAAAACCATTAGGGGCTGGCGTTTTACGTCCCTCACTGTCAAAAACTGTGGACTTTATTTCCTCTTCATCAAAGGGTCTCTCAAGTTAGTCCCTACTACCTTCATCAATTGCATTCCAATCAAGTCCTTCAACTCTAACCTTCTTTTTATGATTCTTGTTGAATAGTTGTTTGACGTAGTCCACTATGGTGTCTTTCACTTCTTCTGAATCTTCAACAATACCCCTATTCTTTTCTTCAATCCTGGCTATGTATCCCCTTGATCTTTTCATGGAAAGAATCCAGTGAGAAAATTTAGTGTGGTGTCATGTTCCTTGGCCTATTTAATTTTAGCCATCTGTCTAGCAATCCTTTCCTTTTTTTGTTCATTTAATAGTTCTCACCCTTAATCTCTTTCCTTCTCTTGTCTTGTCCCTCTGCCCACTCCCCTTTGGCTAATCTGTTCTTACTTATTGTATTCCATTCCCTTATTTTCCATGTGATGGCTTTCAGTTTCCCCATAAAGCCATATCCAGGCAACCTTGAATCTCTATCTCTGCCCACCACTGGTTAATCTTCTTTTTAACAAAACAAAACAAGCATTAACAAAAGGGTGAAGGGCCCCAGGTCATATTCCCCACTTCTAAAAGGACAGGCCAATGATATGAGGTGTATTTATGGAGGATCCTTTGCTTAACCACCTTTCAGAGATCTTTCCAACCATTGTTGAAAAGAAACCTAGCCAGTCTGGCAAAGAAAGGGAGATTTGCCATTCGTCCAAGTGAACTGAAAATTCTCCATCTGAATGTTCCTTTGTAGTGGAACTTCAATTTGACTGTCAAACTGAACCATAGGAGCTGAAACTGAATCTCCATTCAATCTTTCCTCCAAATTTTCTCACTACATTAAAATCTACCCCTGTGTGCCAAGGCTTATCATAGAAAACAGAGAGAGAAGCTATTTCTTCTTAGAAAAAAACCTTCTCGTCGCTCCCACGAGGCCCATAAACTTAGGAGAACCACCAATCCTCTCCCTCTTTATCCCTAACTTTGATGAAAATAGAGAACACAGGTTGCAATTTTTGAATGATCTAAATGGTTCTTGTATCCCACATGATTAGAGTTCCCCCTGAAATCCCCAAAGCAGGTGGTTGAACTCAATCTATAAATCTAAGTCTCCACAGTTTTCTAATTAAATCCCGAGTCACCCTTTCCTTCTTTACTTCTTGTAAAGCCACTGTATTTTGTTCTATCTTCCCTATCATCCTTCTCACAGTGTGCATCTTGCCTTCTGACCCACAACTATCTTCATCTAGAGCCATAAAGACCCCAAGATTCATTACCCTTTTACTGTCCTTCTTCACTTAGGAGGAGGAAGTTTAAATCTATTGTTTGCAAGAATTGTCTCATCTGTCACAACTCTTCCTCTTCCCATCCTTCTCTCCTTTTGCCATTTCTATCCTACTCACCAACCTCTTCTAGTTCTTCTCTGATCCTTTCATTCTTTTCTCTCCGTCCAATCTATTCTTTCTCAGCTTCATTCACTTCTAGCTGCAGTTGAGTAATAGGAGAAGAAGGAGAGAGGGAAGGTTGAGTTGGAGAAGAGAGGGAGACGATCCTACCATTTCTTGCCATCCTCCCCTTGTGTTTGGCGTCTTCCTATTTCCCAACCTTCGGTGACTCCTTTGGTCAAGGATTCTCCCCCACATTGATCCATTGCAACATCCTTGTTGTTAGGGCCTTGTGTGTCATTCTTGTCTTCCTACCCTCCCTTATCGTACAAGGGGGCACTCTGCATCCTGACAATCAACTAGATCTCACCTTTGTCCACAAAGAGGTTAAACAATCTCACCTTGAATGTAACTACTCCTTGGAAATCTTCATTATTTCCAATAAGAAATCATCACTCCTCCCCTTCACATTCAAGTATGCCATGTCATTTGATCCAGCCCTGTCAAACCACCGTATATTTGTTCAATGTTGAGAAGTACCTCTTTGGATCACATTTCAACAATGATCCCTTCTATTTCGACCCATGATTATTTGCAAGAAAATGTTTGGTTGTTCCATGGTATCTCGTTGTTCCATGGCTTAATTGGGAAATTTAGTGACATAAGCAATTCCTATATACTTAATGATTGTCTTCAAAATGCCAAGAAAGTGGATGATTAAAGTGGAGTTAGGTGCGCAAGCTAGTGGAAAAAAGTGGATTGGAAATAGGAGACATTCTTCAAAGAAACAAGGCTCTACCTTGTAAGTGGGTATGATTGTTCTATGGGAATAGGGGAGCTCTGTGAGAAAGAATTTTCGAGTGCATTTATGGAATTAGGAAGAACGATATGGAAATTGACATCCATTCAATAGTGAGTTATAAAAGTCCTAGGAAGTTTTTTATTTTATATAGCCTCAGTTCCTTCAATGGGTGAGATGGAAAATAGGAGATGGGAAAATCATTAGGTTTTGGGAGGATCAGTTGCGTGGCCCCTAACCATTTAAACATTAGTTTCCTAGAATATTTAATAAATCTTCCTTGCATGAGGTTCTAGTGGCCCCATTCTACATAGATAACGGAAGAGATGGACAAAATCAGCAGGGATGGAACTTAAACTTGAGCAATTTGGCAGAGGGGGATGAGCAGGAGATCATCCAATTGATCCAACAGTTGGGAGGAGTAGTGCTGTAGGAGAAGGACGATAAGAAGGTGCAGATTGGAGATAGTATAAGGAATTTTTTATCAAAATCATTTGTAGAACACCTAAAAATAGACAACCGTATACAAGAACTGAATCACAATGCCAAGTTTATATGGCCATGAAAGTCTCCAACAAAAACTAAGATTTTAGGGTGGCTGATTAGTCTAAATCGGCTCAATTGTGCTGATAGGATCCAAAAAAGGTTTTTCGAACCCATGTTTATCCCCCTCATTGTGCTGTTTGTGCAAGTGTGTGAATGAGACCACACAACATGTATTTCAGAGCTGTGCATTCATAAGGAGTACATGGAATGCATGGAGCTGCAACCATGAAGGATGACAGTTTGCTTTTCCCCAAGAAATTGGAAATTCTTCCATTTGACCATATTTGAAGTGCACCTTCTTTGCAATCGTATGTGCAGTTTGGAAGGAGCACAACAGAAGGATCTCCAAAGGGAAAGAGTCCATGTTAGAGAAAGTATGGCAAAGATTGGTTACCTTTGCTACATGGGTAACCTCTAGTAAATTGGGAAAAAAGGATTAGTTTTGGCGAGTGGATGAGTAATTGGGGGAATATTTTGCATGGTTTATAGGGACATTTTGTTTTGTAGAGGGGTCAAGGAATGTATTTAAACAGTGTTTTGTAAGAAAATTGTAAAGGGACATCCCACAATGTTGAATATTATATGAATAATGACTTTTTGTGTAAAACAAATTGAGAAATTTTGTGATGCTTTCATCTTCCTTTTAATCATTTAGTCTCTTTCTTTCTTTGATTGACATTTAAGCAATGCTCTTTCACACAAATGGGAGCAAGATGGAACATTCGTCTGAGTATTCCTGTCAACTCTTCCTCTATCTCATTCCCAGATACTTCATCAAAGAATTGAAAAACTACTATCCATAGTTCACTGCCGCTATAGGTTAATAAATGGTTTTCTCCTTCAGAGAAAATTCTAGTTTTCCCATGCCATTGTTTGTTTGTTGTTTGCTTGCTGTTCCATCCTTGGTCCCTGTTCTTTGAGTTGCAACCATCTTCTTCATTGCTTGAGTTACCCCAAATGTGCTTATTTTCGTCTATGTTTCCCATTCTGCTTTACCATCGTTTAGACACTCTTCGAGGGTTGACACCTGACCAACCCATTGGACAACCGTCCCCTCGTCTGACACATACACCATTTTGTACTTTCCCCTCTCTACTTTTATAATGTCCACGGATCTTCCTCTCCAATTTGCAAACAATTCTACCAATTTGCAAACAATCCTCCAGTTCGGAGTAGTCTCTTGAAGTTGCCATCCTTCTTTGCTAATCCTACCTCCTTCACCGTAGGGACTAGCTGCCACGTTGATCCTTCATCAAGTTTGATTTTGAATGACTTTGGTTTTAGTGATTCTTCAGTAGCAATACGGTCTCCAAACTTTGAACCATTCTTATCTTGTACGAAAGGTGAACGTCTTTTTCACTCCACTATTAATCTTATTTTGCAGAGATTTTCATGCATTGTTTGTGTTTGGTTCTTGGATTTTTCCATCATGTCTCCATTGCTCCCATAAGCTATTTCTTCCATGGTAAATAATTTTATACAAACACCGATACAATATTGATTTCTGCCCTTTTAGAATGGTGGAATTATACAAATGTCACCTAGTTGTGAAGAAAACTCACTCCGTAAGTTTCATTATGTCATGCGTCATAACACTTCCAACATATGAAGTGCAAAAAAGTCTAGAGGTATAAGCAAATTCATGTAGCCATGTAGTGGGGAAAAAATTTTGTCGGGTTGAACTGTAAATTGAATATTAGAACAAAAATAAAATTCCTTATTTAATTTCTCTCCTGACAAGTTGGAAAGCTGAACAAGCACAAGTTGTTTTATTGCTAGTTTGATTTTAACCCAACATTTCTTAGGAACCTTGATCCGAGTAATGAAAGTGAGAGGTGGAATACCACAAAGATGAAGCGTATCCACTAAAAAAGAAACTTTTGTAATTGACGCTTATTTTGTTAAAATGCCCATCAGAGCCACGTTCTGCAGTAATGATTTGCTTATACTTTTTTTGTTCTGGCCTTCATCAAATCTTTGGTTATGTAAAGCTGTTTCTTGGAGTCCCACGAAAAGAAAATTATAGTTCATGATATGGACAATTGAAAATGATATCATGGTATAAAGTAGAGAATATGGAGTCTAAACTCATGGTCTTGAGTTTCCATCCATTGCCATAAATCATTCTACTTGATGCTTATAGATTATTATCGTTATTTGACATATGGTAGAAACAAAGCTGCATTTTGTGGCTACTATCATTCCCTGAAGAGCCTTTTTGTGTTTGTATAAGCAAGCTGTTGTAAAATTGAAGAACAGGAATTATTCTGGATTGTATAAGACCTGAAGGGTACTGAATTGGGTACATGTTTTGATCATTTGCTAGGTGTGAATTCCTGCCTTGAAGTTTACATGGTGCATTTTATCCAGATTTGCTCTTTCTGTAGATTATTTTCTCTGTAGTTTAAGAATTTGTTATTTTACATTTATAAAATTTGTTTGTTCAATGCCAGTACAAGAAAATAGGGTTATTTCCATAGTTATACTTTCTTTTTTTATTTTTATTTTTATTTTTATATTCATTCTCACAATTAAAACTTTTCATTTTGATCCATTATCTTGTTTTTGTACCATTTGCAACCTGCATCAGGATCCAGATGATACTCTAAAGAGGAAGACATTTGAGTTACTTTACAAAATGACCAAGTCCTCCAATGTAGAAGTAATAGTTGATCGCATGATTGACTACATGATAAACATTAGTGATAACCATTATAAGACAGAAATAGCTTCTCGATGTGTTGAGCTTGCAGAGCAATTTGCACCGAGCAACCAATGGTTTATCCAGGTATCTTCAATGCTCTTTTAGTTATTTATAGGGAGGAGTGAGGTTAAAGTCAATATGCTTGCTGCTTTCATTATTCTAGCTGGTTGATCTAACCTAACTGTGGATTTATTTTTTTTTATTTTATGTTGAATTTATTGAGTTTGATTAATGAACAGTTCCTATAATGTTCTATCACAGACCATGAATAAAGTCTTTGAGCACGCTGGTGATCTTGTCAATGTTAAAGTCGCCCATAATTTAATGCGTCTAATTGCTGAGGGTTTTGGAGAGGACGATGAAGGTGCAGACAGTCAATTAAGGGCTTCTGCTGTATGTGTAACTCTACTCTTTTCTTTCTCCTTCTTGATTATGCAGTAGTCAGTAGTTCTGTACAGGTTTGAATAATAAGTCTATGCTGGAGCTACTTTCTCCTATTTCCTCCAGCATTTCTTGAGCCAATGCTTGAAATTTGACTTTGTAGATTATTGTCTTATGAAATATGAATTAATTAGAGGAAGTCCAATTTGTTTTGGATAATTCTTGGGAAATTGTAGCGTTGAGAGTTTTTTTATTTGAATATTGAGAAGACTCATGTTTGTTTCAAAGCATTATATGTATAATGCTTTGGAGTATATATCGTAAAAGAAATAATGCTTGTATAATGCTTTAAAGTAAGTGTGCCATATGATATTGAGCCTTATTTATGTAAGTTGAAGGTAAAATCTTCTCTTATTTTTGCATGTCTGTTATCAAAACCAAATTGACTAATGAGAGGGAAAGGCCTTTTGATTGCAACATTGCATGTGTTACAGATACTTTCATTTGGTATCTCTTATGGTTATATGATGTTAGCTTTTTTATGGTTCGAAAAGATAATCTTGGTGACCTTAGAAGTATAATTATTTTTATGAACTCCAAGTCCTAGCGGCTATGACAATTAGTAGTTCATACAATGAAGTGGAGTGGTACATTCATCATGAACTCCATGTCGATCATTAGTTTTTCACCCTAGGATTATTGTGTGCTGCAACGCATCAGCCATAAGGACATATGTAGAACTAAAAACATTATAAGCAACTGATTTGGACACCTATCATGCAGTTGTGTTTATCTATATTTGGGCCTAAGAGCGCATCCAGGACATGGGAAAAGAAAGGAAAAAAAATTAATTAATGATGTGTCATGCATAAATGATGTGGGATGTTGTTTAATTCATGTGGCATGTGAACAACATGGTTTGCTTCCTCTAGGTATTTTTTTTTGAGCTTGGTTTAACATATTTGATGTCTATGAAAAAACTCACTGTCCTTTATTTATTTCATAGTCCAAGATTCACAGTTGTTCTAGAATACTTGTTGATGGGAGATTTTCATCTCACTGCATGGAGATAGCATGTTTGGTTCTTTGGTGTATGCTACTATGATGCTTCTATTTCTTTTTCTTTACTTCATTCTACAATTCCTTACTGGTGAATTTATTGCCAAATTTTAATATTGATGCAGGTTGAGTCATATTTACGTATTATTGGAGAACCAAAGCTTTCATCGTTATTTCTGCAAGTATGTTTTCGATTCTTCTGGTCTTTGACTTATTAAATTATTGTTCCAAATTTTTTCTAAAATATTTTGTTCCCATTTGTCAATGGTTCTTGATTAGGTGATTTGCTGGGTGTTGGGGGAGTATGGAACGGCTGATGGAAAGTTTTCGGCTTCCTATATCACTGGAAAGTTATGTGATGTGGCTGAGGCATATTCAAATGATGATACAGTTAAGGTGATTATAGCTTTCTACCTACTTTATTGGTTTCCAGCAGATACCAACTATGATTAGTTAGAAATATTTAGGTGAGTTGGTAATATTAGTATAAATAGTGTTGAGTCATCATAGTTTTTTACATTGAGTCATTTAGTGAATTGTGTTTTTGGAGAGCTCTAGTTCCTCGAATGACTAGAATATTGTTCTTGTTACTATTTCACTTCAAAAAAAAAAAAAAGCTCCTTCAACCTTGAGGACAAGGTTCTTTTCTGCGGGGGAGCAATGATGGATACCAACGATAATTAGTTAGAATACTTAGGTGAGTTGATAATATTAGGATAAATAGTGTTGATTCGTAGTATTTTTTCACTTCGGGTAATTTAGTGAATTGTGTTTTGGATAGCTCTAGTGTTCTCAAGAGACAAGAATATTGTTTTTATTGATATCTCGCTTAATTGAATATTGTTTCAGATTTGGAGTCTTATCAGTTTCTCATTCATTGGTTGTTATTTAGACTTCGTTTGTGTGGTATTTAGCTTTTCCACTATGATATGAATCATTTGATCTTACATATGAGGTTATGATCTTCATGTCATGCTTGAGAGCAGTTTCTTGTGGTCATTTGCCATGCTGGAATCTGATCGTTTGGATCAGGGCTTCAGATTTGGTTTCATGTCAAGCCCGTTTCTACAGTTTTATTTATTGAATCTCATTTAATCTTTGGATAAAACAGCATAAACGTCTCGCTTACTCCTCGTTTATGAAAGTGGTAGTTTCAATTTTTATAGACATCTACAATCAACCCTTTTATTCATTTTGAACTTGTGAAAACTCTACATATTTCATGTCTTTTGTGTCCTTTGTTTGGATACTATGAATACTATAACTAAACCATCATAATAGATGGTAGGAAGGGATCGCAATATGGAGACAGAGAGCACAAGATATACCTTTAGGTCTTAAATTTTTGAAGTGTAGTGCCCTCAGGGGCATTGGCGTGATGGTTGCCTTGGATATAACACTTAATCACTGATGCTATGTCGAGACTTAAGTCTAGGGTTCAAGTCATCGATCCACAAATTGAGTCTCCTGATTTTTCATGGGTCCTGGCCTTGGGGCGGGCATGTGCACCTGATGGTGGCTGAGTCGGGCTTAAGTTTGGACACCACATCATAAAAAAAAAACAAAAAAAAAAGAAGTCCAAAGTAAAGCTAAATTTGTGATACATGTACAAATTATAAATGTCTAAGCTAACATAAGATTTTTGGATATTTCCCTTCTCCACATGCTAACTCCGAGGGAACAATAACTTGTATACAAGTACCTGGAGAAGCATAGGTCTAGAGCTTCACTCCTACAAGAGCCCTAAAACTGTAAGTTTTCTTTTTGGCCACCTCTAGTGTCCAGCAAGGCTTGATAAACAATAGGGGTATGTTATCAATAAATCTATATGTTCCTTTTAAAAAAAAATCAATGGGTATATAGATTGTGGAATGAGTAGATTGCACATGCCCAACCAAATTAGAAATTTAGAATAGATTTAATACTGGTGCGATACCCATGGTTAGACCAGAAAGAGAAGCATATGTTAATGCTAAATTCTTACAACAGACGTAAAAATTTAAGTTTTGTTTTGAGACCACCACTAGGTACCAACAGGATTTGATAATCAACAAGTATGTGTGAATTGTGGAATGAAGAGACTGCACAAGTCCAATCAAATTAGTTTAATGACTCCAGTAATGATGTGAAGGTCAAGGTTAGAGAAAAAAAAAAAAAAAAAAAGAGAATGAAGAAGAATGAAAGAAAGCTTTGAAAAAAATTTACTTTTCTTCTAATTTCTTGGTTGAAATTACTTTGACTTTCCAATTTTATATTTCCATATTTGACCTCACAATGCCACTACTGATGATAGAAAATGTGATCAAAATGATTGCAAAACCTGATCTCATGGCGTTCATTATACTGGGTTGTCTTGGAAGATGAGAATTCCAAAACATGGAATCATTGTATCTGATTTTGATAGCTGAATGAAAGAAGAGATTGGAGGTGTTCAGTAGAAAGATGATAAATCAAAGAAAAGCAAATAAGAATCTTGCATCTGCATAGAAAAGCATCTTCTATGAAATGAATTCCCAATTCCCCAATTTATATTTGATGGGATTCTAATATTTCTATTGCTCTTTAAGTCCTTATGGGATTTTTCATCCTTTGGCCCTTCGAATTATTTGTTGTACGTTTGGGGTCTCTTCGATTGAATTTTGTTTCTTGTCTTAAAACACCCCTTATGATGGCTAACATTGAGTTGGTCTGGTGGCAAAGTGCATGACTACGTAGCTTGAGGTCATGAGTTCAAATGATGGACAAACCATGCTCTTAGAATTTTGGTACGGAGTCTTCAAAGTTTGTGGCTTCTCACCAAGTCCCACCTGTGTTGGTATGGGGATTAGTCAGATCAAGATTTAATGGAGAGTGGGTCATCTATTTAGGTCATGTACCCATATATCTCATGAGGTCTGTTTACTCTCCAACAAAAAAGAAGAAGAAGAGAAAAAGTTGATAATTGTAACACCCCAACCCCCGAGACTTGATTATTTAGCTAATCACAAGGCGGGTCGGGCCGATATTATATTTACAAGTACACAACTTGCATCACATTATGTTTTGATTATCTCAA
>JAJIYU010003361.1:0-27214 GCA_030144865.1 Tinospora cordifolia
CAGATTCATCATGGGTAAGTCCTATTCATGTGGTACCAAAGAAAGGGGGCATCACTGTTATCACAAATGAAAAAGGGGAAACAGTTGCTTCAAGAACAACTACAGGATGGCGAGTGTGTATTGATTATAAGAAGCTAAACAAAGCCACTCGAAAAGACCATTTTCTTTTACCATTTTTTGATCAAATGCTAGATCGGATAGCTGGGTATGATTTTTATTGCTTCTTGGATGGTTATTCCGGATACAATCAAATAGTTATTGCACCCGAGGATCAAGAAAAGACAACCTTCATGTGTCTGTATGGGACATATGCATTTCGAAGAATGCCATTTGGGTTGTGTAATGCTCCAGCTACTTTTCAGAGATGTATGCTTGCCATATTTTCAGACATGATTGAAGACATCATGGAGGTATTTATGGATGATTTTTCAGTGTTTGGTGTAACATTCAATGAATGTCTGACTAATTTAGACAAGGTTTTTTCACGCTGTGAAGAAAAGAATCTGGTTCTAAATTGGGAGAAGTGTCATTTTATGGTTCAAGAAGGCATTGTCCTAGGTCATAAAGTTTCTGTTAATGGTCTTGAGGTTGATAAAGCAAAGATTCAAGCCATTGAGAGGCTAGCACCTCCAACATCAGTGAGAGAAGTGCGCAATTTCTTAGGGCACACAGGTTTTATCGAAGGTTCATTAAAAATTTTTCCCAAATCACTCGGCCATTAAGTAAGCTGCTTGAAAAAGAGGCTGAATTTAAGTTTACTGGTGAATGTATTGAAGCTTTCAATAGATTGAAAAAGGCATTGATATCTGCTCCTATTATGTCTACACCAGTTTGGGGGGAAACATTTGAGATTATGTGTGACACTAGAGACTTTGCTATTGGCGAAGTGTTGGGGCAGAAACGGGATAGAATGTTCAGAGCCATCTACTACGCAAGCAAGACATTGGATGATGCACAAAGGAACTACACCACCACTGAAAAGGAGCTATTAGCTGTTGTCTTAGCCTGTGACAAGTTCAGATCATATATTGTGGGCTCACATGTTAAAGTTTTCACTGATCATGCAGCTATTTGCCAACTCTTTGCAAAGAAGGACGCAAAACCAAGACTCATAAGATGGATTCTGCTGCTGCAAGAGTTCGACATAGAGGTGATAGACAAGAAGGGCACAAAAAATGTGGTAACTGATCACTTGTCTCGTCTATCTAATGATGCAAATCCTGATCCGGAAAGTATTGTAGAGGTTTTTCCAGATGAGAGTTTTTTTGTTATCAGTAGCAATATACCATGGTATGCAGATTTTGCCAATTATAAAGCTACAGGTATGACTCCACCGGATCTCTCTCAGAGCCGATTGAAGCATTTTCTGTATGAGAGGAAGTTCTATTTGTGGGATGATCCATTCTTACATTGGAGATGTGCTGATCAAGTCATCCGGCGTTGCATCCTGGAAGAGGATTTTAACAAGGTTCTTCGTGATTGTCATGCATCACCTTATGGTGGACATTATAGCCATCAATGTACAGCTAGGCGTGTTCTTGAAAGTGGATTTTATTGGCCTAGTATGCTGAAGGATGCTTATGTGTTTGTGAAGTTATGTGAGGTGTGCCAAAAACAGGGGAACATATCTAGGAGAAATGAGATGCCTTTAACTACTTTCGTAGAGGTTGAATTATTTGATGTTTGGGGCATAGACTTCATGGGCCCCTTTCCTCTATCAAACGGTAAGCAGTACATACCACTAGCTGTGGATTATGTTTCTAAGTGGGTAGAGGCAGTGGCCACAACAAAGAATGATGCACGAGTGGTCCTTAAGTTCCTTACGAGAAATATTTTCTCCCGTTTCGGTACTCCTAGAGCCATTGTGAGTGATGAAGGAACTCATTTTTGCAACAAAATCTTCAACAATCTTCTCAGCAAGTATGGCGTGAGGCACAAAGTCGCCTTACCATATCATCCACAAACTATTGGTCAAGTTGAGGTCTCCAACAGAGAAATCAAGGCTATACTGCAGAAGACGGTTGGAACAAACTCTAAGGATTGGGCTCAAAAGTTAGATGATGCATTATGGGCGTATCGGACAACATTTAAAACACCCATTGGTATGTCGCCATACCAGTTGCTGTATGGAAAGTCCTGCCATTTGCCTTGTGAGTTGGAGCATAGAGCTTATTGGGCTATTAGGAAATTGAATTTTGATGCAACAGCTTGTGGAGAGAACCGTTTGCTTCAGTTGGTTGCATTAGATGAGTTTCATAGGGAAGCATTTGAGAACAACACCATTTACCGAGAAAGGATGAAGAAATGGCATGATCAGATCATTGAGAAGAAGGACTTTCAATCTGGCCAGCAAGTTTTGTTATTTAACTCAAGACTACGACTATTTCCTAGCTAGTTGAAGTCCCGTTGGTCAGGACCCTTCTTAGTGACACAAGTATTCCCATATGGTGCAGTTGAAATGCAAAGCTTGCTGGATGGACACAAATTTAAGGTGAATGGTCAGTGTTTGAAGACCTTCTATGGAGGAATGAAGCAAACTGTCTCAATGACAGTGCTAAAGGAGTGACACATCGTATCCACGTCGAGCTAACCACGTTAATAACAGCGCTGAGTGGGAGGCAACCCACTAATCCTGTTTAGTTTCTAGTACTATAGTTGTTAATATTTCATTATACTTTCATTTACTTTCATTTGTGTTAGAGGCATAGGAGGTAGAAACTTATTTTCTGGGTTTTAAGGCTAATTTCATTCTGCCGACCACGGTCTGCAAATACACAGCCAAAAGACACATTCTGCCGACCGCGGTCGGCAGAAATACATGTTTTGCCGACCGCAGTCGGTAAGATGCTCACAGAAATAACCATTCTACTGACCACGGTCTGAACAAATACACATGCTGTCTACCGCGGTCGAAAGTTGTGTCGATAGGGTCCACATTCTATCGACCGCGGTCTACAGTGACACACAAAACGGTGGACCGCAGTCTACAGAATGCATCAAAGCCATGTCGTTTCAAATTCCATGCATCGACCGCGGTCCATAAAGCACCGACCGTGGTCTATGCGTCCTTTTAAGTATAGATTGCGGTCATTCGAGCATTTTCATCCGTAGAAATCAAAAGTTTTCTAAAGCTCTTCCTATTCTAAGAGCATTACGTTCTTCTTCTTGTCTCAAACAAAAATGTAAGTGCTTTCCTTTTGATTTTAGTAATTCCTCTTTCATTTTCGCATTTGTGCTAGTGTAAGTGAGATTTCTTCTTGTTTTCATTTGATTTGGGTAGATTAAAAGCATACTTCCTTTTATTTTCTCATTTAAGTTTGTCTTTATGGAATATTGCTCCTTTATATGTGCAAAATCTGGAATATATTTGCTTTTATGCGCAATATCATCCATTTCTTTGGTTTTCAAAGCATGTGTTATAGTTCAACTTGATTTGAATATGCTTGGTAATGATTTGAATGATTGGAATGGGTGTCTTCAATTAGTTGAAACTATATCTTATGAATATAAGCCCGTTTCCTTGCCACCTGACGTAATTTTTGTAGACCACCAAGAATGAAACACCCCGCATCAAAGGGAAAGTAGCGTGCAGCCCCACCACCCCCACCAGCGGATAAAACACGTTTCAGAACCGCCGTTGCAAAGTAGCGGTTCAACGTTATACAGTCCAATCGGCATTTAATACACGAGAGGGGTATTATGTTAATGCAGGAAGAATGCAACCTTGGGATCGATACTGTTATAGCAAGCCGCCACTGGGAAAAGTTCCGGGCACAACGGTGATCCCTCTGGTTCAAGAATTTTATGCTAATGTCGTTGATCGGGAGGGTACAGCTGTATGGGTTCGAGGGAAGTGGGTGCAATTTGGTGCGGCGGCAATCAATGAAGTCTATGGGCTGCCGGCGAACACCCCTGACGAGTATTACACAGTACTGCCTTGTTACAACCCGGACGATGTGCTCCGCACGTTATGTATTGAGGGGGCTTCGTGGATTTGTTATAATGATCGGCCAGTCAATCTGATGAAGACAATGTTTCAGACACCAGCTAAGGTTTGGCTTTATTTGGTGTGTTCTAATCTTCTTCCATCTCTGGCTATTAATAGGGTGACGGTGGAACGGGCGGTCCTTGTGTATTGCATCATGAAAGGGCTCCCGATAAACATTGGTACAATTATTTCCAGTTCCATTCGGTCCGTTATTGATAAGACCAATGTTGGTCTTTCGCACCCTACACTGATTACAGAGTTATGCAAGAGAGCTGGGGTGCAGTGGGAGAGGAGTGAGCCACTTCTAAAGATGAAGGATCACACTGCGGTAAAGATGTTCACTGACACTCCTGCTCAGAGGCGTCGAGCCCCTACTGAGCCTCAGCGACCATCTTTAGTTCAGTCACCCTCTGCTCCTATCCATCCTGCTAGTGCTCCACTACCGTCCTCCGCTGCTGGCGGATCATCTTCTTCTAGCACACCATCCAATGAGCATCGAATGATGCATTGGATGGCTTACACGACAGAGTGGATGCATCGGAAGGATCCGGAGATGGCTGTCGCATTTCCTCCGCCCCCTTGTGCTATGCCCTACTCAGAATTTTGTGTTCCTCCGGTACCGCCACCTCAGCCTATGGATGCTGATGATGATGATGATGACGATGACAATGCTGATGGTGGTGATACTTTTACTGATTTCATTACAGAGGAGGAGGTCTTCGATGCACAATTTTGAGCACCCGTGTTTTTGACTCTTCTTTTGATTGTTGCGTGTTTGTGGTTGTGTGGTATTTCTTATGATGTTTTTCTGCTACTCCCGTGTTATTCCGAATTGTGATCTTTAAATTGAATGCCAATCTGTGTTTTTGTTATAACATTTTCCTAACTAATTCTCTTCCATTCATTTCTTTGCATGCATGTGGGATGTCTTAAACTGCCCCTGTTTACATTTCCATGTGCACTTGAGGACAAGGCACATTCAAGTTTGAGGGTATGAGCTGCGCAATGCAATCAAATAAAAGCACAGGGTCAGTTTTTTTTATTTTTTTGGTTCAATTTTTATTTGTATTTCATTTTAGATTGGTGATATTATATCTGTTAGTGCATTATAGGGAGCATTTAGGATAGTTTTTGAGTATGAAAAAAATAAAAAATAAAATAAAATAAAATAAAAAATAAAAAAAGTAATCTTTGTTTTCCCTGAGTAACCTATGAAACTGTAACGTTCCTCTAGCATGATGAGACGGAGAAGTAGGGTATGGTCTAACAGTCTGTGTGCTTGATTTATTTGAAATTTGATCTTGACAATACCTTGCAGTCTTAGGTAGTTTGAGAGTCTGAAAGCTGAGGAAAGTGAGGAGTGGAAACCAAACCACAAATTGAGAGAATTTCCCATAAACTCTTTAAATGATCAAATCTGTCTTGAACACTGCTTAGGAATGACTGAATGAAGGAAATGAAATAGGCCATCATTGTTTGAGTCATGGCCTAAAAGCCGGTCCCAGCATTTATAATCCTTTGCAACCAATTTTGAGCCTTAGGACTTGTTTTCTTGTTATGAACCTTAACATTATGAAATCACTCTATCCTTGTATCTATATCTCAATTGGACCTATCTGTGTGCACTCATGGTTCTAATACTGCATATTTTGATGATGGAAGAAGGAGAGGATGATTACATTGAAAGACATATGTCTTGAGTTATGCTTTGGTTGTAAGGAAGTTTCTTCTGCTCGTTACTTGCACTTTAATTAAAAAAAAAAGTAATGAGTTAATGTTGCAGTATTGAATAGAGTGATGGATGAATTTCCCAATTTTGTGAAAGTGCACGTATTCGGTTCAATGAAGAGTGTACAAGATGAGACAAGTTTGGGGGGGGGGGTGGCTGCAAAGACAAGGTTGTATTTATGAAGAAGGATATGAAAGATTAAATAGAAAGACCAAGACATATATTGGACCAATCAGTCAGAAATAGGTTGTTATTATTACTATGAGTGTACGCTTGAGTCAGATTTAAATCCCTAATACACTGATACCTTGAGCTAGACCACGTTACAACCTAAAAGAAAGACCACTGATCCCAATTTCAGTTTGACTTTAGTAGTAAAGAGACAGAGGAGAAAGTTGAAAGAGTTTGTGCACTCAAGTGTTAGGAAAGGACATCAGTAAGTGGGAGGAGCCCGCAAATCACTAACACAGCCTAGGAGGACTGAATTACTTATAGATGAATGGGTGGCGTTGGGAAAGAATAGAAGATAAATTGAAAATCTAGACAACCTGACTGACCTTAAAGAATTGTTAATGAGTCATGAGCTAGAGGAATGAAGCAATTGAGGTTACAATGATGATTGAAATCAAAGTAGCCTTGTGTGCTAGAATCGTATGCTTAAATTTAGAACTTTGTTCGGGGACGAACAAGTCTAAGTTTGGGGGTATTTGTTAGTTGCATAGCAAACTAACATTAGAATAGGTAAAATGTTGCATTTTAAAAGAAATAAATGAGAATAGGAGTAAAAATTGCATAATTAGCAATAATTGCATATAGTTAGGGATTTTCATTGTTTAATAGTTTTAAGCCTTGTTTTTATGAGTTTTGATATTCTTTTATGAGAAAATGATGTCTGGGGAAGGAATTAAGTGTATTGCAGGATACAAATTGAAGTACAAAGGAAGAGTGTCCAGAAGAAAGCAAATAAGGAAGGAAATCATGAGAAAATACCTGAAGACTGCGGTACAATAACTAAAGATCGCCGTAAAAAAAGAAGAATCAGTTCAGCACATACTGTACTGCCGACCGCAGTACACATTCTGGTGACTGCGGTCGACAGAACGTGATTTGCACAGAAACGCATTGACTGCGGTTGGCAGAACAGTCACTTGAATAACGGGAATCTCGCATTTTAGGGTTATTTTAGCATGGGTATAAAAGGAAAAAAGTGTTGTTAGTAGAGGGGGATACCAAATTGGGAAAGAAACGAAGGTGGTTGGAGAAATAGAGTTTTTGCAAAGAATTTAGAGGAGTTTCAATAACAATTAGAGTATGAATGATTTCTATTCTTTTCTTTATTTTATTAATCTCTCTTCCATGTCTAGCTAATTTAATTTTACTGTTTGGGGTAGTAGACACCAATGTATGCACTGTATTTTCTATCATTATAAATGATTTACTTGCACTTTACTTTATTTGTTCATGCTTAAAGCTTTATGCTCACTGGCCATAGGCATAAAGAATCCAAGATCATCGAATTAACTCGGGAGAGAGGTTTGGTGAGAGGTTATAGCAGTAAAGATCTAGATAGGGTCATTGATCGGAAGGTTGTGACTGGATCTATGAGATATAGCATAGGAATCATTATTTGAACCCACTGGATTGTTGATTGAACACCTCGGAAGAGGGTATCGAGAGACATATCAGTGAATAATTGGAACACCTAGGAATAGGGTCCTAATTACAAGTGCGATAATCAAAGTGTTAGTATATCATAATTTCAAGTAAAATTACAGAGTATACTAAGGAGTTTACTAACCCAAACAACCCTTTTAAACATTATTACCTAGTTAATTTTATTTCAGTTTTAATGTTTTTAAGAAATTAAAGTTCTATTTACACAATTGCTTATCAAACTGAATTGGACATCTTGATAAAATTAAAACCAACGCTAGATTGGGATTTAATTTACACGAACAAGTACTTTTTCCCTGAGGACGATAACCGGTCTCACCGATATTACTATTGCGATACCGTACACTTGCGGGGTTGCTAACAGTATCCATGTTGAGAAAGAATGAACTTGACCCCTCTCACATTATCCACTGGGAGGAAGTGAATATTCAAGATGATGCTACTTACGAGGAAACAACAGTTAGAATGCTCGACCATAAAGTATAGAATTTATGAATGAAGGATATCCCGTTAGCGAAGGTATTGTGGAAACATCATAGGGTGGAAGAAGCTACCTGGGAATTCAAAAGTGAGATGAAGACAAAGTATTTATACTTGGTCACTTAAATCTCTACTTATGTACAAATTTCAAGGATGAAATTTTTCTAAGGAGGGTAGGTTGTAATACCCTGAAAACTCTGTATTTAATTAAATGAAATTCAAGATCAATTCAGTAAAATTGGGTGCAAAATGAAATCGGGTTCATTTCAGGGCTAAAATTGGCACATTTCCAAAAGTCTCATTTGGTACCCTTAGGGACCCAAAACAACCTGAAACAAACTAAGGTAACATGAACCTACTAATTGGACAACATATCCAAAAATTAGAACAATTGGTCAAGATTAGGGTTTTCATTTGCCAAACGCCCTTCAGGGGGGTCCAAATTAGAAAGAATTATCATTTAGGATATTTTGGGGAATCAAAATTATCCAAAATGAAATGGGATGACATGAACTAACAAAATAAACAACATATCCAAAAATCAGGACAATTGGCTAAGATTTGGATTTTCAATTCATAGTGCCTTTAGTGGGTTCTAAATAAGGAAAGTAAATAAAAACTAATGTCGCCAAACCATATATTGAAATTGTTAATGTTTTCGTGTGGTTCCAAAAATATGTTATAAATCATAATTCCTTGTAAATAAGGAGATATTAATTTTTATTTGATTTTTGTGAACCCATGAAGTCATAGCCACCCTAAGCATGTGCAAGTCACATGGGTGGAATACTATGATCACGTGTATGCTCACCATACCCAACCTCAATGGGATGTTTCACTTATTGGATCCACTAAGAATGATCCCATGTGCCTTTTAAATGATCATGTATGCCTATGCTACATAAATCTCAATCGTCCCATATGTGTGTGTGCTCCACACATGTGCACAATGTCCCATGCTCAGTTTTAAACCCTAGCCGTTTTGGGGAAACTTCGAGAATGATCATGTAGGCCACCTTGTGTGATAATATACACCCCTAACCATTCACCTTTTCTCACACAAGACCAAATTAGAAGTCTCACAATTAAAAATCAGCCATGGTGCCAAAATCAAAGGGGTTTCCCTTGCAAGATGTCCAAAATGCCTTGACTTGGTGCGCTACAATTAGGGTTATCCACATTAGAAATTCTTCATGAGCAACGCTAATGACTAGATTTAGAAATTTTTAAACCTTTAAGGATCTCTAATAAGTTGGACGTCCAAAGGGATGAGGTTACGATGATGTCATGCACACAATGAAGAAAGATCTTCCATGACGTCAAGAATGGAAGGTTTCCATTTTATGCAAATGTGATGACCAAGCAAAGTGTTGTCTAGAAAAGATTTCTAAACGATGAACCAGCCTAATATGGAATGTCCCAATTGAGATTAGAATGGATCAAAGCCTAAAAATATTCTCTTAAATTAAATAAGAAATATGCTACGGAATCAAATAATAATTCATGAAATTAGCAAGTCTTAGTGGTCCCATGAGCACAATTGCCTTTTCCAAAGTAAACTGTCCCCTCTTGTTTAGAAACTTGCCCAAACTTTGTGAGATGCCCAAGCTGCCCAACGTTTACCAAGATGCCCCCTAGTGCTCATGAACATCTATATAAACCCCCTTTTGCTCATATTCTTCTCATCCCAAAGCAAAAGTTGAAACCCTCCTCTAAGCATGTTCTAAGCCCTTTTCTTAGCATCTCTTCTCACTTCTCTTGTGTTCACAAGTGAATGCTTTAATTTCAGTCTTCTAATGAGTTGTTTTGAGTGTTTTTGTTGGTCATTGAAAGTTTTTGAAGTTTTGAAAGTGGTAGATAAGGGGAACCTCTTTCGGATTCATCAAGAAACTTGAATTGAGGTGGAGGGGATTTCTAGAACTTCTATCTTGTTATTTCAAGTTCCTAGCTAGTTCATGCATGTTTATTTTTAGTTTATAACATGATTTATTTAGTTTTAGTATGACTGATCATATTTAAATTTTAGTTTAGCAAGTTTGCATGTTTTTAATCATTCATGAGATTATACTATGCCTAGAAACCATGTTTAGGTTTGCTTTTAAGTTTTCAAGCATGAATGTGTGTTTCCATGCTTTCTTAAATGTTTACATTCTTGGATTAATATTCTAATTTAGTATCATGATTATGTGAATTTGTATATGAGAAAGTGAAGATAAGAACCACTTGTCATAGTGACTCGTATGGGTGCTATGGGTGTTCTTAATGCATGCTTGGAGTGTATGGTTGCAAAGTGCACTAAGAGATATTTGGTATGTGATGTCCAATGGAAATTAACAAACGAATGTCTTTCCACCCTAAAGAGGGGTATCTAAGTTGAGAACATCAAGCGAATAGACCCCCTTTCAGTCATAACGTCAACTTGAAACCAACTTGTTGTGTGAAACACTTAATGTATGAAAATGTGTGAATTTGAATGTGTTAGTGATTTGAAATAATAAGTTAGTTGTTTGATGAATGATCCACTGAGCTATGTGTTCACCTCTCTCTTTTTAACATTTCAGGAAATTGAATATGACGAAAATAGAAATTTGATAGTACCTATTGTTGGAAAGTTTCTTTTTTCAATGTAAGGGCATATTGTTCACTTTAGATGTATTTCACTTCCGTTGAATTTTCATTTTAAAATTATGAGTTATATATTCTTGATTATGAATTCAATAATATACTTCTTTATTTTCTTTAATAAATAAAGAGTTAGAAATATTCCATTTTCTACTTGTAGTGCCTTGTTGAATTTAAAATTGATCAAATTGGGTGAGACACTCATGAAAGGTTCAATAAGAATTAGAATAAAGAAATCGAGATGCAAGTTGTGTACTTCTAAATATAACATAGAACCTAACTCACCTTGTGGTTGAGCTTAAACCTATTTTTAGGGGATTGGGGTGCTACAAAGTAATTGAGAAAAATTTACAAAAACATTAATTTAGGAAAATTTTTCAGAAAATGTAGTTGCTGGAAATTTCATAAGAAAATCAGTTAAAAATAAAATACTAAGCTATATTAATAGGTTATAGCCTATTGGGTTGAACAATAAGCTATTACTACATTAAGATATGAAATTGACAAAATAAGTGAAATTTGTGTTAAAAGTAGAAAAATAAAATAAAATATTTTAGAAAGAAATATTAGAATTTTAACTTGCTAAAAAAATAGAATAAAATAAATATAAAATTACATAATCTTTATAAAAAATATTAGCACACATAGCGAAAAGGGTTTAGGTGTGAATGCTAATCATTAAATCCAAGTATCATATAAAATGGGCATGATATATGTATTTACAATTATAAGAATAAAATTAATTATAATAAGTTCAATTAAAAAATCAATTACAATGTTATAAAGGAAAAACATTATTGGTTAAGTCCACAGTGGAAACTAGGGTGATAGTGCACTATTAAATAAAAGAATAAATCAAATTATAAAAATTAGAAAAAAAATTAAAGGTCCAAATTATTAAAATTATGATAAATTTCTAAGAAAATTATTTTTACATGATTTAGGTCAACATCTTGGGTAATTTCAGATGCAGTGCGAATCTCGACATCATCAGACGCCAAAACAAGTGGATATGATTTCTACATTTTAAATTGTTATTAATTTAAACAAAGTATGCATGTATGGTTGATAGCTAGGGTTATAATATGATTGAATGTTATTGTATGATTTAGTGATTTGTTGATGGAATGATTGATATCATGTGTAGCACCTTTGTTAATGCATTTAATATTTTGATGAATGCCATATTGATGATGCATTCACGTATTATTCAAATTGTGTATTTGATTTGGATATGCCATGATTATGATATATCATTAAAAAAAGATTAATAAAGATTTTAATCATGTACTGATGCGATGACATACCAATAGGTGTCATCATGAGTGTTTCAACCCAAACTTGACTCAGTCAGTTAGTTGATTAACTTGACAAATTTTATTTTATTTTTTTGAGATGGATTGGGAGTCTAGAATAGACACCACTTTCCTAATTGATAAGATAGGTTTGAGTGTCCAGAATAAACCTCACTCCTCATATGTGGAACACTGAGAAAAGTCCTTTCAATCTTAACGTTAACTGATAAACAATTAATTGCTTAAATCACTTAATATATGAAAGTGTTTGGTATGTGTGTTTTGTTTGATAATGATTTGAATATTTGGGATAATTCATTAGGCTCTTTGAGCTCACCCCTTCTTTCTAACTTTTCAGGGATTCAATGATTAGAGGTTGGCATGGGCTCATGGGAGCTTTCTTCTTGAGCATTTACCTTACTAGTCTAGTAGTCTAGTAGTCCAGTAGTCCAGTTTAGTTGGCCCCAGTCTTTCTTTTGTTTTAAATGTGTTTTATGGATTATATAAGTTATTGAACCTCGGGAACTTTACTTGAACTATGTTTTACTTATGAAATTTTAAGTTGGTTAGTTTTATCTAAAGATTTTAAATTGTTTTATAAGAAGTTAGAATTTATGTGACTTTATGTGAATGAGAAATATCATTGAGCTAAGTTGCAAAAAAAGAAAAGTAACCTCCCGTCTCTCGAGTGGTCTTGATGTTGTGTTGTATATATATATATATATGTCACATTGCTCAGCTTATCATGTCATTATTATTATTATTATTATTACGCAAGGGCAATATGTTAATTGTGCCCTCTAGGTCGACCATTGAGAGGCGAGCTATTACAAAAGTGGTATTAGAGCTTAGTTAGTAGATAAATTGGGCAACTTGTTTATTAAGATACCAAAGGTGGTATCTGAAATTGATGAAGGTTGTTGGTTCAATGGAGGAACATTTCAACCAAGTATTAAGACCTTAGGTTTAGGAAAAAGACTATAGATATGACTTGGGTGTAGCCAGGAATAGCGCAACGGATCAAGAATGAAAACTTCTGGGACATAGGTTAGAGACTAAAAATGTGTGACACACTTGTGACACAAGATCAGGAGGATCCTGTATCTTTGGTTTCTAAGTGCTATGGCACACATAGGACTTCGGGGATATGGAAGAATCTTGGACTCGGAGATTAACAGGCCATGTTTGATGAATGATCGGTGACTTTGGAACAGATTTTTTCCCTATGCTTAGCTAGTATGGGATGGTTGAGTAAACTAGGGCTTGGGAGGCCTTAGTTGTCAAGACATTTGCGAAATTGTTCAGGTGTATAGAAATTTTTAAGTAGAAGCCAATGTCCCTAGGTAAGAGTGGTATGAAACGCTTTAACTCAAAGGCATGGATTGAAGCTTGGGAATTTATCTATGCTAGCATGGTATTGTGTGATTGTATGGTTGTTTGAATGCATGTTGTATTTATTTGAATTCCATGAATATATAAAAATTGTATATCATATGTATTGTGATCATTGAACCAAAAATCACATAGCCAATAACATAAGATGATTTGAAAAACCTCGAATAGAACTTAAAAGAATGAACTTAACTCACTTGAACAAATCGAGAACCTAGAGACATATATCTCGAGTCATGATAGCACTAATGATTTGAAAATGCAAGATAATTGTTATAGCAACAACAATAGGGATAAAAATTTACTAATTGACATAGTGGCAATAAATATTATCATAAGTCTGGAAAAAGCTTTTTGTATCTCGATTTTAAGAAAAATAGGTCTGTGTGCACTAGACATTGATTTAAAATGAGTCATGGAGTTGATATTCTTCGTTTACATTGAGAATTTCACTTTATTTCTTTAATGGGGCTGCATTAAGTTATTAGATACTAAAATAACTTTCTTTGATGAGTCAAACTTTGTACGACTAACACAAAAGACGATGACGGTAATTGAATATGAAAAAAAAATTATTGAGCTATTAAGATTTTCACTAGATTTGGTTAGGGATGACCAGTCCAAGACTGATAAGTTTGCGGAAGGACTTCGGGTGGAAATTAGGAAGCTGACATTACTATAAAGCTAATTACATTTAAGGAGATAGTAGTTACAACCCACCTGATCAAAAGAGACATAACTTTAAACAATTCTTGAAAAATCGCAACAAGAGGCCACAAAATGATCAAAAGGCAATGAATGGGAACAAGAAGCAAAACACTTGTCAGAATGATGGTCATGAGGGATACACCTATTAGAAGCTGCATCCCCAAACATGACCCAACCATGCTAAGGAGGAGTAGAGGGAGTAAGCCAAATAACAAGGGCTAGGTTTCCATTTTAACCAACAAAGGCATGTGGCAAAGTTCTATCCTACCAATGCTCAAGCTACTCAGCAGCAACAACATCAATACAATTAGGGAGGAGGACAAAATGGTCATCCTCAAGTTACACAAAAGCAGCAACCCCAACAGAATAATAACTAGGGGCAGAATAAGAATCAAAACAAAGGTTATGGTATAATAACCCAAGTTCTAGAAAACAAAACAAACAAATGAATGGAGAAAAAAAGGGTAGATGCTGTGGGAATGCAATCTTGTTTCAAAGGGAGCACCTTCCTATGATACCACGGTACTTGTGAGGAAGATCGCGGTCTTGCGTCATAGATTGGTGAGCAAGAAACGGTTTGCGTGAGGAACGTGGTTTAGGGTCAGGAGGACCACGGTCCTACAATAAAAATTCATGAAAGACGTGGGATCACGATCTTGCGATTAGGATCATGTTAAGATTGCAGTCCTACGATTGAAACTAGAAATGGAAGGTTGAGTGACTGCGCCAACACATGATAAACCTTAGGTCCTTGACTGTTCATATATATACATTACTATGCAGTACCCTAATCATACATTCCTCCCTATAGTTGCCCACCGTGCTCACAGAAAATCCTAAGCGCAAAAATGAAACCCTAGCCGTCAACTATCGATTCCTCTTCTTCTCTATGCATGCTTTGAATCGAATTTTCCAATTTACAAACCCTTTCTAACTAGCCTACGAATGTCGATAGTAGGACGACTATAGGAATATTGAAGGCTTCGAACAGTTACGCCATTATAGGTAAGAACTAACTCTTAGGGGATTGTTAAGTTTCTTACCATGACCTACCACGATTACAATCAACTGTGTTGACTTCTAACATTGTTTTCATTCTTTGTATGTTACAAAACCCTAGAACCACCATTTGAGATGTTTTGGTGAGGTGAACAAATAGAACAACCAACGAAACCTAGGTATAAAAATGGTTTATCCATTTAAATGCTTACTTTTAGATCTATAACAACGTATGACATGTAGTTTGAACGTGTGCTATGTAATAGTGTATTAACACCGCTCGTGAACGGAGAACGACTAATGGAGATGTATAAAACCCTGCCACCACAGAGATATTTACTTTTGAGAGGTATAAAATCCTACCACCATCAAGATATTTACTTTTGAATCTTAAGCTGGATATATCAAAATCTCAATGATAAGGGTAACGAAAACACTCATGGGATGCGATTTTTATGCAATACATCGTGTGTGTTGCAGTGTTGACACAGTAGTACCCTGAAAAATCGAGAACGATCTTGCTTTATTGCAATTTCACTGACAATACTGAGGTAACACGATAAACAATTAGTTTATCAGAATTTTCATACACAAAATTGTAACCACTACAATTTTGTCTCTAAACCATGGTACTAATAGGCTAACGGACAATGTGAAATGATTATTTTGTACACCTTTGCATACAACACACACATTGACTTAAAAGTCATTAGATTTAAAACCATGAATATTAAAAATATAATAAACACTAAGGAATGGTTTATAATTCTTAAAGGTTAAGGATCTTCAACCATCGAGGCAAGAGTTAAAATGCAAGGCGTGAAATTATAGGTGGGAATGACTGCCTAAAACTCTTTAGCATTTTTTTTGGTTTGAATATGAAACATGACTATGTGTTTATTGTTATTTATTGTTTAGAAGCATGCTAAGCATGTATGTGTATCATATGAATACCTGGTTGCCTTTTTATGGATTCATATCATGCCTTGCCTTGTATGAATGTTTATTATAGTTTAGAATCCAAGCTATGCATGTAATCTAACAAATAGAATGTCTAATGTGACTATAAGCACGATGAATTGCTTATATATATCCATTGTCGAGTATATTAGATATTGAAATTGTGAAAATGTTTGTGGTTACTAATTTAAGACGATTGAGTGAATGAACCACATATCTGTAAGACCCCAACCCCTGAGACATTGATTGTTCAGCTAATCACAAGGCGCGCTAGGGTCTGGTTACAATTTCAAGTACTTAACTTGTCTTTCTATTTCAATTATCCCAAGCCTTATTTATTTAAATAACATATACAAAGGCATTTGCACTAGAGTTGAAAGAAAACTTCCTAATTCTTTATTCAATTTAATAAAATAGAGTACATAACTCCAATTTAAATAAAAAGTAAAGTAATTACAACGGAAATGATTCAATACTTGGGTAACATATAACACCGCAATCCCCGTATTCTTTCAATTTTTGGACATAACCACTGTTTTGACAGTGGACTTAACCATATAGGCGGATTGGGCCATTATTAGTCTACAAGTGACTCACACTTGACATTCTATTTCAATTATCTTATGCCTTAATGCAATTCAAGAATACTTAACTCAATTTTAGGAATCAAATCAATTAAGGCATAATGCAAGAAATAAAAGAAATTCATAAACTTTATTAATTTAAATATAGTGGAGTGCATAACTCAATCTTAAAATAAAACTATTACAACGGAATATTCAAAACTTGGGCTACATGCCCTTATATTCAAATATCGAAACTTTCTAAAAATAAAGAAACTATTACAATTTGCAATGTCTTTATGCATGTTCAGTTTTTTGAAAATAAGAGAGAAAGGGTGAGCACATAGCCTAGTGATCCTTTTCAAACAACCTATTTTTCAATTTAGACTAAACACACATCCATAATTCATACACATACATTAGGCGTTTCAAGCGACATTTTGTGTATAGTTATGATTTAGACCAAAAGGGTTTTCAAAGCCCTTGATGTTCATAACAAAATACCTACTTAGAGTGAAAAAGACATGTTTTAATGAATTTCATTGAACGTAGGGCCTAACCTATATTCCATGTATTTTGGGACATCACCTATGTGAACTAATCACATGTAAAGAACATGCACCAAACCTTGAAATAAACCTAAACATGGCACTAGGCATGACATGGATTCATGAATGCTTAAAACATGCTCGTGTACTAAACTGAAATTGAAATCATAAATTGAATTTCTGAAATTGAAACATGAATGATTGCTAAAAGTTAAACATGCAATGAATATGATATTAATCTAAAGAAGAAAAGATGAGGTTTTAGAAATCACTTCCACCTTAATTGCAAGTTTGATAGAAATCCAGCAGATGTTCTTTTCTTCAACACCTCTAGCACTTCAAGACTACTCAAGAACACTCAATCAAACACTCAAACACTCAAAAATACCTCATGACTACTCAAAAACATAAAGGTTTCCAAGAAGAACGCTAGAACACGCTAAGAGGGAAGTGTCAACTCTTTACTTTGGGATAAAGAATAAATGTGCACAATGGGGTGTTTATATCGATTTTCAAGAGCACAAGGGGAACCATGATTTGACATCTTTGATTAGGGTTTCTTTGCATATGACGGCTTGGGTTGTTGCTTATAACACACACATAGAGGATGGATATGGTTTTGTTAAGGATATGATGGTAATCTCTTCACATGGCGCCAAGATTGGAGCATTTTGGGTTTTTGAAACTTTTTAATTCTTGTTTTTTGGTTTCTTCTTCATGTGTGTGACGGCTAGGGTTTTATGGTTCACCATCTAGACACTTCTAAATTAGGGTTGTTCACATGTGTACACACACACACACACACACATATGGACTGATTTTGCATAATAGGGCATGGTGCAAATGATCAAAGTGTGGTGTACATGAGGTCATTCTTCATGATTTCTCTTAGGTGTTGTATACTTGATCCTTTGCATGACACATGGGATCAGTCTACATGATTCCAAATAAGGAAACATCCCATTGAGGTTGGGTAGGGTGAGGGTGTACATGATTATGGTGTTCCACCCATGTGGTTTGCACATGTTTAGGGGTAGCCATGAACTTATGGGTGTACATGAATTTAATAAAAATTAATATTTCATTATTTACCAAGAATTATGGGGTTTATTATATAGTTTTGTGTTCATAATAAAATAATGCACATTTCTAAACTATCATTTGGTTAGCGTGACCCTCATTTCATTTACTTTGCTAATTTAGACTCCACTAAAGGGTATAAAGTAAACGAAACCCCAATTTTGGCCAATTGAGCTGATTTTTTGATATGTTGTCTAGTTGATCAGTCATGGCATTTTGTATCATTTCAATTTAAGGTCAAAAGATACACTAAATGGGGTTCAGACTTGCTAAATTTATTCTTGAAATGTATATGTTATCATTTCTCACTCAAATTCAATCAAATGCATTTGAATTATTTAATTTCATTCAGTACTAGATTACAGGGTATTACAACCTACCTTCCTTAAAAAAGTTTTGTCCTCAACATTTGTACAAAATTAGAAATTCCTAGTGAATAGGTGTGGGTAATTGGCCTTTATTTCCCTCTCCACTTCCCATGTAGCTTCTTCCACCCCATGATGCATCCACAATACTTTAAATAAGGGGATATCCTTAGTTCTTAGGCTTTGTACTTTGTGGCCAAGGATTCTAACATCTGCTTCTTCATATGTGGCATAATCTTGAACATTTACTTCCTCTTAGTGGATGATGTGAGAGGGTTCTGGTTCATATTTTCTTAGCATAGACAAGTGGAACATGTTATTAGACGAGGTCATCTAGTTAGGTAAATCCAACTGATAAGCACATTCCCTGATTCTTCTAAGCATTTCAAAGGGTCTGACAAACCTTGGTGATAACTTCCCTTTGAACCCAAACCTCTTGATGCCTTTCTAAGAACTGATTCTTAGAAACACCTTGTCCCACACTTGGAACTCTAGTGGTTTCTTTCTTTTGTCAACACAACTCTTTTGATGGCTCTGAGGCGTAATCAACCTCTTCTGGATTAGTTTGACTTGGTTGTTCATTTCTTTCACCAAGTCTGGCCCAATCAACACATGGTCTTCAAGCTCAACTGAGTAATCTACAAGGTCTTTCATAAAGAGCCTTGAATGGGGCCATCTTAATACTTACCTGACAACTGTTGTTATAGGCAAACTCTGCCAAATGTAAGTACTTGCTCTAGTTTCCTTTAAAGTTCAAAACACAAGATCTCAACATATCTTCTAAGGTTTAGATAAATCTCTTAGACTTCCCATTTGTTTGAGGGTGGAATGCAGTACTCATGGTGAGTTTAGTGCCCAACGCCTTCTGTAGACTCTGCCAGAACTGTGAGGTGCAGTGAGAGTCTCTATCAGAAAAAATCGTCTTGGGCACACCATTCAACCTTACTATTTCCTTCACATTTCTCTGAGCTTACTGATTTGGTATGTGGATCTGATTGGCAGGAAATGAGCCACTTTATTAAGATGATCCACAATTATCCAAATAATGTCTTTTCTTTTCTAGTTCCTAGGCAAAGCCCTGACGAAATCCATGGCAATGTTATCCTACTTTCATTTGGGGATCGGGAGTGGTTGTAACATTCTAGAATGTTTTTGATGTTTTACTTTTATTTGTTGACAAGTTAAGCACTTAGAGACATGCTTAAACATGTCCCTCTTCATTCCTCTCACCAATAAGTCTTTCTGATGTTCTGGTACATCTTTTCTCCACTTGGATGCATTATGTACTTGGTCTGATGAGCCTCATCCTGTATGGTCTGCTTAATCTATCCATTTTGAGGTACACAGATCCACTCTTAGGGCCTTAAAATATTCTCAGCATCTATCTTGAAATCAATATGCTTACACTATGCAACTCCTTCTATCAGCCTAGTGAGCCACTTGTCTTACCTCTCCTCCTCCTTAATCTGTTGCAGAAAATCTAGTTGGAAAGACATGCTGCAAAAATAGGATAGGCTTGTTTGTCATCTAAGGTCATAGCCAGCCAAAAGTTTTCAATCAACTGATACATCTAACCTTTTTCTTCTTCTTGTTTGGTGAACTTTCTACTTATAGCATCAGCCACTATATTGTCCTTCCCTATATGGTAATGTAATTGAAAGTAATAATCTTTCAAGAACTCCATCCATCTTCGTTGCCTGAGGTTCAACTCCTTGTGGGTATAGATGTACTTTAAGCTCTTGTGATCTAAAAATAGATCAAATTTTTCACCATAAAGTTAGTTCTCCAAATTTTTAGAGCAAATACAATGGTTGCTAACTCTAGGTCGTGAATAGGGTAATGCTTCTCATGGACCTTTAGTTGTTGTGAAGCATAAGCGACTACTTGCTTTTCTTGCATAAAGACTACTCCTAGTCCACTTAGTGAAGCATCAATATAGAGGGAATTGGTAACACCATGGGATGGAGTGACTAGGACGGGGCTCATAGTCAATCTCTTCTTCAATTCTTGGAATGATCGTTCACATTTCTCATCCCAATCGAACTTAACTCCCTTCTTGGCTAGCTTGGTCATAGGTTCTGCTAGTTCAGAGAAATCTTGAATGAACCTTCTTAGTATCCCATCACGCCTAAGAATCACTTGATCTCTTTAACTATCTTTGGTTGCTTCCAATCCATGTCAGCTTCCATCTTCTCTAGGTTTATAGAGATGCCTTCTGCTGACACTATGTGACCAAGGAACTTGATAGTCTTCATCCAAAACTCACACTTGCTGAGCTGGACAAATAATTGATGCCTTCTGAGGGTCTCCAACACTATCCCCAAGTGTTATAAGTGTTCAAAGTGTCCATATCTTGTTCTGAAGGTTGTCTTGTGTATATCAAACTCCCTAATTCTCAACTAGTTATATCCTTATCAAAGATCAATCTTCGAGAAATGAGTGACTCCTCTCAATTGATGGGTAGATGGTACTTATTCTTTATGGTTGCTTGGTTCAACTTTCGGCAATCGACACATAGTCTCCTAGAAGCATCTTTCTTCTTGACAAAAAGTATAGGAGCTCCCCAAAGTGATTCACTTGGCCTGATTCATCCTTTCTCTCTAAGCTCATGTAGTTGAGACTTCGTGTCAATCATTTTTATTGGAGCCATTTCATAAGGAGGTATGGCTATAGGGTTGGTTCCAGGTAAAGTTCAATCTTGAACTTTAATTCTCTAGCAGGTGGTAGTCTGGGTAAGTCTTCTAGGAACATATCATCATACTCATTAACTTTTACTAGGTCTTGCATCTTCTTCGGCTCAACAGGTTCTTTTTCAGAGAGTTTCTCGAACTCATTTTTTCGCTCTAAGCAATTCAATATGGCTACAGTTGACTACTCGTTAGTCTTCGCATATCTCCATTGATTTTAGAGGTCTCCCCTGAAGATAGGGTTATGGTCACTCGTCTTTTAGGACAATCTATCTAGGCTTGGTACTGGTCTAACCAATCCATCCCCAAGATTACATCATAGCCATAAAAATGTAAGTTATATAGATCAGTTGTTAAGAGTTTATCCTTGAGCCTTAGGTCACAATTACACATTCTTTTTGAAGTCACAGTGGGCCCTATTGGTGTGGACACATTCACAGTTATGGATAGTGCTTTTGTCACAAGTTGTAACCTATCAGCTAGTTCTTCAGAGATAAAAGACTTAGAGGCGCCCAAGTCAAACAATAGTCTCATAGCAACGTTAAATAACAGGTACGTACCTTCTACCGTAGGGACTTGGTCCTCCTGAGTCTCAATAGCAAATATTTTGGCCTGGTTTTGACCACAATCCTGATTCTGCCCCTGATTGTAATAACCCAAAAATTTTGTCAAATAATTAAAGGAAACTAAGTTTAATGAAATTAAATGAAACAAGTTAAGTAAAAAAAATTTCAAAGATTTTAAGACATCTTTGAGTGCAAATTGTGGGTTGGCAAGTGAAAAATAATATATATAGGAGATATAACATAAAATAGACAAATAAGACCTTAATTTGATAAGTAAATGAAAATTTCAATTTAGTAGAATTAATTTTGAAATTTAAAGAGTTGCTTCCATTTCTTAAGAAAAAAAATAGAAATAAACTATATATATATATATATACACACACGCATATATATATATAGGTTAATGTGTGTATGAATAATATGTGTGTTAGCATCATCAATGTTACATATTATAGGAATATGTATATAGAAAAATTCACATAATTGAATAAAAATGTAGTATGCATGTATTTATTTAAAATAAATAAAAAATTATATCAATATCAATTTATAATTACATAAATGATTATCTGAAAATAAAATATGAAATAAATAAAAATATATGGAAATGAAAAATGTAGATTATTTAATTATTAGCATTAAAAATATTTAAAAAAATAGAAATATATCTAATAAATACAATATTATAGAAATAGAAAAGTGAAAATATTAGCATGTCATTAAAATAGAAGGGGATATACAAAACAATCCATGCTTACATCAATTAGAAAGTGTAAAATTGGCAAATTTCGGATAATAACATTATTAGAAAGCAAATTGGTAATTAGAAACTGCATCCAATGGTCTAAAACCAATCTGCACAATCCAACGAATGAAATTGAAGCCAAAACAACGCCCAAGAGCAACGAATCATTGAAATCCAACAGCCCAAAAACTATCAGCCTTAGCTAACAGTTCAGATTCGATTCTTTGATCGTGAATGACACTGCACTCGAGGAAAATCGTGCGACCCGGATCAGTGTTCAAGATCTGATGCTGCACTCGAGGTCCATCCAACAGTGAAGATCAAAGCTATTTTTTTAAATCGCGATCTAGTGCTGCGCTCGAGGTTGATCAACGGTTCACAATGAATTCGTTAATCTCGATCGTGATTCAGTACTGCGCTCGAGGTTAATCAACGGTCCACAATGAGTTCGTTAATCTCGATCGCGATTCAGTACTGTGATCGAGGTTGATCAACGAACCACGCTTATTTCGTTGATTGCGAACATCCATGCTGCAATCGAGGCTTATCTAACGGACAAGATCTAAGGCGCCTAATTTGTGCTACGATCGAGGAAATCTAACGGTCCACAACAAATTCAAAAATCTTGATTGCGATCTAATGCTGCGATCGAGGATCGTCAACGATCCAGAATCGAGGCTCCGAAAATAAAACTGAAAAATTTCAAAAAAATCTGAATAAATCCGAAAAAAATCTAAAAAAATCCAAAAAAATGTTTCTAAATTCCAAAAATTATTCCAATGCACTTGCTATTTTTCTATGCTTGGGGGCTCGAAATTTTGAATAATTGGCAAGTTTCATACAAGGAGAACACCAAAAACTTACCATTCTACACTATTTTGAACCCTATATAAAGGACCCCTAATGCTTCCATCGTGTTCATCCCAAATCAAGACCATACTAGTCCTTCTTGACTCTCTCTAGCCTTCTTCTTGGCAATCCCCCAGTTCTTGAACTATTCTTGAGTGTTCTTGAGTGTTTTTGAGAGTTCTTAAGTGTTTGGAAGCCTTAAAGTAACGGAACTTTGCCAGATTTCAAAGGTGTGTAGAAGAGATGCATTTAAGGTGGAAGTGACTTCTAACTTCTACTTCTTTATTTTAATTTGAATAAGTCTTGCATGTGTGATAATATTTTGAAGATGATTGATTGAATATATGTTCCTGTGACACCCGGCTCCTGGTGTCCGTCTCTATCTCTGTTGTGACGATCCATCGCTGGGGTGGCGCGCAAAGACGGCGTGTGCCCGTTCATTCGTTTGGCTGGAGACGCCGTGTCATCTGGTCGTTCGCTTAGAGCCGGAGGCCACGTGGTTTGATTTTCTTTCTCATTCAATCTCATGTTTCATACCTTTCTTTTAAACAGGTTATGAAGTTAAAATTTAAAATACACAACGAACACCAACATAATCGTTCCTTTCAGTAGACGTGAAATTCATTAAAATGCATATAGCGGAATTCAGTTCATTCATAAATACACAGTGAAATCATTTTTGACCAAGTGAAGTACTTTGCTGTAGAATAACATTTCGAATTCATTTTCAAAAGCAGGGTATGAAGATAAAACATGGCCCAATGGACCTAAGTTCCAAAATATTTAATTTACATATGAAACAGTTCTAGATAAAAGAGGGCACATGCCCAGTTCAATTTAAACACCAAAACATTATTTACAACAAAATGGTACAACGATAAACTCAAATAAAACTAAACAAAAACTATAACAACCTCCCAGCGAGGTCACTACGCAAAAAGACAGCCGGTGTGCTGACCAACTCCTGCGGTGTCAATGATCACCTGTAATTAGAAAAGTGGGGTGAGCTCGAGAGAGCCCAGTGGATCATCCCTATACATTGCTAGCATTATGTAAACCAGAATACAAGACATGCAATCGCTTGCATTACATTAGGCGTTTCACACAATTTCTTGTTTTGTTATCATCTAAGATCGAAAGAGTCCATAACCCTCGGTATCCCCTTTGTGGTCTGGGAGCGAATCTGGGGGTAATGCTCGAGGGTCGGTTACCTTCGGGACCATGATCCAAGGATGGAAGTCTGCAGTGACTCTCCATCCAAAAACACAATTAGCTGTTACAGTCAGCTCGGGTAGGGAACACCCACGATGACACCCTAAGGCTGATCACCATGCTAGTACATGGATTTATTAATCTTAATTTAATGTTCTTTAGTCATACATGTTATTCCAAGTCATACGTGATCATCAATGTAACATTTAAAGTAAAACAAAATTGATGCATTCAACCATTCATGGAAATCATCTCATAGAATTCGATATCTAGCATTTTATGGCAGAAGCAACCATGCATCAAGGGCATACACCAAGTCAAACCCAACCAAGGTCAATCAAGCAAGTCTTGGCATGCTCCTAAACAAATCTTAAACTAACAAACATCATGTTAAGCATTCAAAATTTGGATAAGGTTAGGGAGTAAGAAAATCACACCCACATTAGTACTCCTAGATCTTGCGCCTTGTTCCTCGCCGAGCACGCCTCAGATTATCAATCTATAGGGTTTTTAAACAATGGGCATGCATAAGTCTAAGGCATTCATGGCACAACCCAAACCCTAAGGTTTGTGTTCTTGGTGCATATGTTTCAAATGCACCCAAAATTAGTACAAAATGAGAGAACATCCGTGCATGTCGCATTACAGCGGCAATGTGAAGCATTGCCGCAATCGCCAAGGTCGGCGACATGAGCTTAGCTCCTCAATGCTTGGTCATTAAGTTTAAAACACACATTAACTCAACAAAAAATGGTTTACACTTGAGGAAAGTGATTTAAAGAGCTAAGAAAATAAGATCTCAAGAGGGTTTCAAGATTTACCTTAGCACAAAACCCTTTCCAAGCTTGCCTCAACTCGAATCCACCCTTGTTGATGTTGCTCTTAGTGGATCCGAGAAACAGTGGAGAATGGTTTGAAGGGGCTCAAACCACCCTTAGAACTCAATAGAACACTTAAGAAATGGGTTGAACAAGTTAGGTGAGAGCTAAAGAGAAAAAATCAGTGATTTGCGATGGAAAAATCCAGATCTAGGGTTTTCTACACATGTTCGTTTATATAGAAATCGACGAGTTACTGCGATTACTATAGCATGACTGCGGTCACTGAGCAATTGCCGGGGTGGACAAGTTGATGCACTCTGTTCATTTTTGGGTTTTTCGCGTAATTACTGCGGTCACTTAGATACGGACCGCGGTCACCAGAATGGACTTCCTTGTTTCGTTTTTGAGTTTCTCTCGCAATTACCGTGGTCACTGTTGGACCATTTGCGGTCACCAGAATGATGTATTTTCCTTCATTTTCTGGGTTTCTCCTACAATGACCACTAAAGGACCGACCGCGGTCACCAGAATGAATTTTTGGTGTTTAGTGTCTTTTCTTCACCATTTTTCGTTCTTCTCGGATGGGTATCACTCTTACACTTATTTAGACTTAATATACATGGTTTTTGGGTATTTTGGCCATCTTTTATTCTTTTACTAAGTTTGTTACTCCACTTTATCCGTTCACTAGCGATGTGGAGGTCTTATAGATTTTCAGGGTATTACAGTTTTAATATGCATGCTTTATTTATTTGATGTGCCATGAATATACATGTTATGCATGTTTAGAAATTAAGAATATTGATGCATGTTATACATGAATTCTGCTATGAATAAATATTTAATGATTCATATTTTGTATATGTTGCATCAATGGTTTAATTCATTATTGTGTGTTTTATCACTAAAAAAATATTAAATAATGATTCAATCGACGTACCAACACGATGATAGACTGCATAATGTCATCGTGTGTGTTCTACCCCCTGACCCGGCTTGCCGGTTTACCATTGACGATTTTGAACTGGGTTTCCAAGAGTGATCCCACTTCATAGATATTAGGGTTTGAGTTTCTGTTTGTCATTCTCTCTCCCTACAATGTGGAAGACAGAGATTAAACTCTTTCGGTCCAAATGCCAACCATAAAAAAGAAAATTGTTTGAATCGCCTTATGTACAAAAGTGTTTAATATTTTTAGTTTGTTTGAATTGAAATAATGATTTAGATGTTTAGAAAGATCCACTGGGCTACATGCTCACCCCTTCCTTCTATTTTTCAAGTAATTGATTTACATGATGTAACACCCCAACCCCCACATCCTTTGAGTTTTGGACATACCACCATTATTTTGACGGTGGACTTAACCAATTGGAGGGTCGGGCTGGTGTTACATTTACAAGTAACAAACACTTGACTTTCTATTTTTCAATACCACATGCCTTAGATAAATTTCATACTACAAATTCACATTAAATAAAATCAACGCAATTACAGGTAAAGAAAAATTCAACTTTTTTATTAATAAAAGAAAGTACATAACTTTGTAAACTATTAAATTGTTGATCAATAATCTCAAAATAGAAATACTAACTTTTAGCAGAAGTCTTATTCAAAATTGGGCAACATGCCCTTACATTGAAAAGAAACTTTTAAGAAAATAGAAACTTGCTAAATCAAAGATTATCTAATTTCCATAGTCTTCATAATTTAATTTCCTTAAAAAATAAAAGAGGAAGGGGTGAGCACATAGCTTAGTGGATCTTTATCAAACAACCATTTTTCAAACTCAAAACAATAGCACATCCATAATTCAAACACTCGCATACATTAGGCGTTTCAAACAACCAATTGTTTAAAGTTATAATTTAGACCAAAAGGGTTTTTGAAGCCCTTGATGTTCTTAACAAAGTACCTCCTTAGAGTGAAATATG
>JAJIYU010003362.1:0-27102 GCA_030144865.1 Tinospora cordifolia
ATATATTTGTATATGATTTAAACAATTACAACCTAGTAGTCTGTCATTTTGACTTCCGGGCTTTTGTTTTCTTAAAAAAAATTATGAATCCTAATTGGAAAAAGAACAAGGATTAGTTATTAATACACGCGTAAATTCACATAGAACATATGACTGTAAATTGGATATTATTATTATTATTATTATTATTATTATTATTATTATTATTCATAATTGTAATAATAATGAGAAGAAGAAGAAGAAAAAGGCCATCTTATGAAATTCTAGAAGTTGTCACTTTGAGATACAACATCTTGTAATAATATACGGGCCAACTGGCTGAAATGAGCTTCAAAAGTTGGCATCGTCTTGAGAAATCAATATTGACCCTGAGAATCCCAAACAACTGATCCATATGAAGTGTTGAGCGAAATGCCACACCGACTAACCCATTTCTTGCATGGACTCGTATAAACTTGTGGGTCTGTCATTGGTGGGTGTTGTCCCATATGATGCAATTGCCTCCAAACTAAATTAAACACATACTAGGCCTCATCTCCTCATACGAGTAAAACACTTTCCTCGAAAAAAGAAAAATGAGAACTCCCACAATTTACCTTTAAGGTAGGTGCTTGCTATGACCCAGCCTAGGCCATCTCCAGTACCTACTATTTAATCTATTTTTTTACTCTAAAAAATTATTTTTAGACTATTCTTTTTTATCTTGTTTTTTTTTTATATATATTTTCATTATTTTTTCAAAAAATATATTTTAATAAATACATTTTATTTTGTATATTTATTTAATATTACGATTCAATTACTAATAATCTCTATTTGATTAATAATCTAATGATCAAATAGAGAATTACAATAAGTATAAAATAGTGAAAACAAATAATAGATGATATAAAAGATAATATAAAATAATAAATTAAATAATAAAAATATTAATTTTAGTTAATAATAAAATTAATCAAAAATATAATATTTAATTAAATTAAATTAATGTACTTAAAATTTCTTTAATTATAGTTATATTTATAAAAATAAAAAAAGAAAATAAAAACTAAAAATACAAAAGAAAATCACTATAAACCAACACCATCTTTTGGTGCTGGTGAACAGTGCTGCACCAACTAGGTGCTAGTTTTGGCCTAAGGTTGAAGACTAACCTTGAGCCAAATCACCCTAGCGCTAGTTATAGTTGCTCTTTGTGCCTGGTCTCTCAAAAATGTATCTTATACCTCGAGGGATGAAGAAAGAATTAATAATTTAAAATTGATCTTATTTCAAAGTTTTGGTCAATAAATTTAAATCAGCAAGTGCAACGATTTAATTTGAACAAAGAAAAAAATAATTTTAAACATGTAAAATTATTTATGAAGACAAAACTAATTGGATGCTTTGACATTATTATTATGTCCAACTAATTATCTAGAAGAAATCGAACTATAACTAGCCGGAAGAGGAGAACATGAAATTAGGTTCTCTTATATCTTCAACTAATAACAAATGAATATAATAATTATGTCTCCATCAACTTATTAAAGTGTTATTGCTTAATATAATTGAATATATTTTAGAAGAAATTATAAAAAAATATCAGAAAAATTAACTTAATAACATAATTATATGTATCTTTTTTTAATTATACGTATATCATATAATATTAATTATTAAAAAAATTATCGATATGTATAAAAAATGTTAAAAAAATTTAACTTAATAACATAATTATATGTATCTTTTTTATTTAATTATAGGCATATCATATAATATTAATTATTATAAAAATTATCGACATATATATAGTGATGTTATTCTTCTTCGTTCTTCTTCACTCTACGATCTGTTCATTCCTCGCCGCTACCTTCTCCTTCTGCTTCACTGCTCGATTTGCTCGCTAATCTGTTCTGCTCTCTGATGCTCTGCTCACAGGATGGGATGGCAAGCTGATTGATGCTTGCCAAGTCCGACGTAAGCTACGCTACTTCACCCTTCATTCTGCTCGCCGCTGCTCACTGAATCAGGTGCCATTAAAGAGGAGATTGGATTGCCAACAATTTGTCTTGAACCAAATCAGATGTAGACGCATCAGCCGCAATAATCAAATCATGCCCCAGATCCACAAATTCCCGAACAACAGCCAAGTCTAATGATCCCCCAAACTCTAATTTGCACAAAGCTTGTAAATTCCATTTCGCGTCTAAAGGGATTTGAAAAAGATGAAATGCGACAATTTGATCGCATGAGCGCAGAGTAGAACCAATATTCTTCAATTCGTGGGGTTCTCGAGAGAGAAAGCGCTGCAGAGGAGTGGAATCAGTGACAGAAGAGAGAGGACGATCGACAGCTTGACCATTATTTCTAGGGTTTAGGTGCTCAGATAGATTCGAAGCTAAACACGAAGCATATCATGCTGCTGTGTCGCCAATCAATTCTAACCGCACTGCTCCTGCTCACCCCTGTTATCAACCCCTGATTTGCTCTGTTCGCGCAAGCTGCTGCTGGCCCTTGTTCACCATTGCCACTTCGTCTTCTTCATGTTGCTGTTGTAGATCGTGCTACTGCTGCAATTGAAGAAGAGATTCTGATGTTGTTGCAGATCGTGCTACTGTTGCTATTGCATCGCCAATCGATTCCAACCACACTTCTCCTGCTTGCCCTTGTTTGCAACCCCCGATCTGCTCCATTCACACAAGCTGCTGCTGGCCCCTGCTCACCACCACCACCAGCAAACCCTAACCATGGCTGATTCTTAAATGGAAAGACTATCGTACTCCATCATCATGTGTTCCAGATCTTCATCATTTATGGGTTCTGGGTTTCGCATCTATGCTGATCATGGCGAAAGTGAGCGTAGCAGCAGCGACATCATTTCTGGGTTCCAGGTTTCTCTGCGCTGATCACGACGACGAGCAACGGTGAGCGCAACAGGAGGGTCTATGCTGGTCACGAAGATGGTGGTGACCTTCGTGTTCTTCGGGCAGTAGAGAAGTGGTATGCAACAAAGGGCAAGAAGTAGAAATGTCCAATTTTTAAAAATTATATACTATTGTATACCATATTTAGATATTGTATATCATTGTATAGTGATGTTTTTGAGATTTTTAGAGATTATATATTATTGTATACCACTTTTAAAGATTGTATATTTTTGTATCTTATTTTTATACTAACTGTGTATTATTGTGTTCTATTTTTATATTAACTATATACAATTATATCCCTTTTTATAAGTTAAATGTTAATTGATGGTTTTTACAACACTATTTACCTATGTTATATGAACTATATACTAATATTATATTATTGTTTATAAGTTAAATGTTATACCAACTATATACTAATTTTTGATAAAATAAGTGTTGCTTATTAATAGTTCTTATAATATTGTATATCCATGTTATACGAATTGTGTACTAATATTATACCATTGTTTATAAGTTAAATGTTAAACTAATATTATACCAACTGTACACTAACTTTTGGTATACTAATAGTTGTTAATTAATAATTTTTACAATATTGTATACCTATTTTATACAAATTATATAGTTATACCATTATTTATAAGTTAAATGTAATACCAATTGTATACCAACTTTTGTTATACTAATAGTTGTTAATTAATGGTTTTATAACATTGGATATTAATATTATACCATTGTTTATAAGCTAAATATTATGCAAATGTTATACCATGTATATACTAACGTTATATTAATAGTTGTTAATCAATAGTTTTTGGTAGTTTTGCTATTAAGTTTCTATATAAAAACGAAAATAATAGTATTTTTATAATTATTTCTATTTTTCGGTACAAAAATGTAGTTTTCCCTATATTTTATACAATTTGCTATGTTTTCTTTTAATATGAAATTTGTATCAAGGGAAGACCCAATCTCACATAAATAAGCAAATAGTTTGGCGCATAGAAACATTATTTAGTTTCCTATAGTCAATACATAATCTTAGAGAAATGCGTGGCTCCTCATAATTGATCAAACATGTCATCAATTCTAGGTAATGGGTACTTATTCTTCATAGTAACATTATTTAGTTTCCTATAGTCAATACATAATCTCATAGATTTATCTTTTTTCTTCACAAATAGCATTGGAGCTCTCCAAAGTGATTCACTTGGACGAATAAAACCTTTTCTCTCGAAGCTCATCTAACTGCGTCTTTAACTCCTTCAATTCAACTGGTGCCATCCTATAGGATGGAATAGCTATAGGATTAGTTCCTAGATAAACCTTGATCTTGAGTTTTACCTCTCTATTTGGTAATAGTCTTTGTAGGTCATCTAGAAATACATCAATGTAATCTCTTACTGCCATAATGTCTTGTATTCCTGAATGAGTGTCTGACACATCTTCATCTATTAGCTTCTAAAAATCTTTCTTTTGGCTCAACTGTATAACATTGCCACCAATGGGTTTCTGGGTAACCTTTGCATTTCACCATAGATCTTTGCGAGCTCACCAGATAGTAAAGTCAATGTGACTCTCCATCTCAGGCAATCTATCTAAGTCTAATTCTGGGTCAACCAGTCCATACCCAATATCATATCATATCCTTGAAAGGAAAATACTTTAAGATTGGTAGTTATTAGTTTGTCCCCAAATCTCAACTCATATGTACAAATTTTTGGGGCAATTACTGTATTTCCTATGGGAATTGATACATAAAATGAGACTGGTGGTGTGTAAGTCACTATCTGTAATCTTTTAACTAAGTTTTCTGATACAAACAACTTACTAGCACCCGAATTAAACAATACTTTCATAGCAACATTAAATAGTAAGAATGTACATTCAGCAACTAGTGCTGGGTCCACCTTTCCATCCTCCATAGCATACACTTAGGTCTGATTCTGTTTACCCTGCTACTGTTGCTATGGTTGACGTTGTGGCTATTGTAATTGTTGCTAAACACGACCACCTTGATTTCTGCCCTAACCATTGTTCTGCCCGTGGTTTTGCCTCTATGGTCCGTGGTTTTGACAATCCTTAGCAAGATGTCCTTTTGACCACAATTGAAACATGCTCCCACTTTTCAAGCCAACTATTTATCCACTTTGGTTTGATTCTACTACTTCTAGGACTAATTCTTATCCTGTTTTTTCTGGTTTGCTTGGTAATCTTTGTTATTACCCGACCTATTATTTTTGTTTTTCAAGTTTTGTTCGAAGTTGAGTTCTCTCTACCAAGAATGACTTCTCAACCACATCTCTGTATGTTTTCACATTCATAGGCACCACTTCCTTTTGGATCTTGATCTTCAGACCCTCAAAAAATCTGTTAGCCTTCATATGTTCTTCCTTGATTAGCTCAAGTGTAAACTTGGACAACTTAGTGAACTTGGTTTTACACTTGGCTACAGTTATATCCCTCTGGGTTAGTTTGATAAATCTAATTGCATGTACCTTAGGGTAGCTTCTGGAAAGAATTTCTCATAGAATACTTCCATAAATTTCTCCCAGCTCATTTGCTTAACGTTGGTGTTTGGATTTGCCTTCAACATCCTCCACCAATTATTAGCTGGTCCCTTGAACCGATGGGTGGCAAGTGCAACTCTTTGAGGGTCCATTTCCCCCCAAAACATCTAGATGCTCATCAAGCTCCTGATACTAGTGATCGACTGTCATACAATCAGATTTCCTATCGAACATTGATAGATGAAGTTTTTGCAACTCCATCAACATAACCCTCTATTCAATGTCCTCAATGTCATCAAGTGTCCTCTGACAAACTGGAAGCTTAGGTAATAGAACTGGTTGTTGCACTAGAATCAGCTCTTGATGCTATACCTGAATCTGTGGCTATGGCCCCCCTATAACTGCATCTAGGGTAATACTCGCAAAACCTACTCAGTAACTCTCCTGGTGATCTCAGTTAATAACTTAGGAGTCAATACAATCCCTATCTTCAGTACCATTAACTTGTGCCCCTTGCCCTTGTTGTTTACTCTCGTCAACTATAGTAGCTCTTGTGACATACCTCTTGAACTTGGCCATTATTTACAAGCCAAATATTCCTTTAATTGTTATAAAACCAATTGTAACATCCATATATACGTACAACCAAAGTATTTATTTCCATTGTACTAACATGATTCTTGATTCATGTCTCTAAGTTTTTGTTCGTTCAGTGGCCTATTGGTTTTTGCTTCTAAGTCCATAATGAGGTTGTTCTGAAACCTCTAATGTTTTCTAGGTATAGAGTTTGGGCTTAATACTTAAAATTTTCATGATATACATATTTCAAAATCAAATGAACGTAACAGCAAGTAAAACAATCACACATGTAATCATACAATGTTATGCTAGCATGGAAAAACTTCTAAGCTTTGATCTATGCCTCTGAGTTCGAATATCATATACCATGCGTGCCTGGCTACATTGACTTTCACTTAGAAATCTCAATACACCCATACAGTTTCACGAATGTCTTGATAACTAAGGCTTCCCAAGCTTTGCTACACTCAACCGTCCCATACTAGGTAAGTATAGGGAAACAAGCTCTTCCAAAGTCATAGACCATTAATCAAACATGATTCATCACTCCCCGAGTCCAAGATTCCTCCGTACCTCAAATTCCTACGTGCCCCATACCACGTAGAAACCAAAGATATAGGTTCTTCCTGATCTCTTGTCTTTATCACTTAAGTGTTCCATTGTCACATTTTTTTAGCTTGTAACCTATGTCCTAGAAGTTTTTATTTGATCCACTGTGCCACCTTGACAACACCCAAGTCCATACCTAAGGTCTTCTCCTAAACCTAACAACTCAATATCATTGCTGCACAGTTCCTCCATTAGGCTGGTAGTTCATAGCCTATAACATAGACTCTAGCCTAGTACTTTGAAGCCTAGGCTCTGATGTTTGCCAAATATATCTACTAACTGAGCTTTGATACCACCTTTGGTATCAAACTAAACATCTTTTTCAGTGAGCTATAGCCTAGGCTCTGATATCACCTTTGTAACACCCCAGTTCTTGAACCTTTTACAATCGACACGTTTGTCTATAGTTAGAGACATATATGCTATCACACCTAATTCATAACATGAATTATCAAAAGCCTTTGGATGATATATTAACTAAAAAAGAAATAATAATTAACGTCAATAATAACTAGACAATGGCCCCATGGTCGACGTTCACCTGAAATTCAACTTTTTGCACAATGGTCGACTCCCAACAAGTAAATAAACAAAGAGAATAGTGGGTCTCATGCCCTGCAACTGGAAAATAGAAAATAAACTTCTATTCCTACACATCCTCAACTATGAGGCATAATAATACTATCAGAACTACTCCACACTACTTGTCAGCACATGTATCTTCAATGGTTACTTGAAAACGAATGAATGGGGTGAGCTTAAGAGCCTAGTGGATCATAAACAATACATTTCAAGCCAAAATATATAACATGCACACACTTGTCAAACATTAGGTGATTCAAATAGTTCAATTAGTTAGGGTTGACGTTAAAACTAAAAGGATTATCCTCGGTATCCACCTATTGGTATGAGATACCATCCAGACGTAACGCCCAAAAGTTGATTACCTATTCACGACCCTAATTTAGGAGTGAGGTCTCAACTTAACTCTTAGTCTCATTTTATTACCATCATCGACCATGACAACAATATCAACACCCACCTTCTGCTGGGAATACCCACGTTGACAATAAATCACCAACCATGATATTAGTATCACTGCCCCGATATGTGGTTAAAATTTTCAATCATCTTTGTTAAGTGCGACAATACATTTCAAAGTCTAGCATGCTCAATAACATCATAATTCAAAGACATGATTGTAAGAAAAAATTTTGAAAATAGTTTACAATGCATATGGAGCACAAGGCATATAATTCAACATATGGTTCATGTAGTGTATTTTTAAAATAGTATTCATCATTTATAGGTCACACATCATGCTATCAATAGTATAAGATACATACATCCATCCAAACGTTTGATAATCAGATCCCTAGCATGCTTCTAAATAAATGTAAACAGTCAATCATGCTCTATATTTAAAACCAAAACAATATATAAGAACAGGGTAATCATCTCCATCTTAAATGTTGATCTCCTTGGATCTTTGTATTATGATTCCCACTTGTCTCTGGCCTTCAACCTTTGAATATTTAAAACTGTTATACTTGGGAATTTAAAGTGTTCTATAATGTTTTAAAACATAACTTAACAACCCTTTACCCAATATAGTCCATAGTGTATCAAAAATAGTACATTAAAAAAGTCAAAACGATGATTTAATTTTGTGTACGCGATAGTAGGGTGGCATTACTACTGTAACTAGGGGCATACACAAAACATGAAGGAAAAATTTTGGATGTGTTATCGTTGTATTTCATATGGTTACTGCAGTAACCAAGTCGCATGACCCTATTCTCTATCACACTACTGCAGTAATCCATGTCATTCCACGGTAACCAGTACGTTCGTCACTTTGTATGGGTTTTCTATTGGACATGTTACCGTAGTAGTAACTCGAATTACCATGGGAACTAGACTGAAAGCATGCAAACATGATTCCTTTCTTTGATCCTTTCTTTTTCCCATGATCCAAACATTCTTATATCCTCAATTTAATGTCAAAACACAAAGGTTGGACACTAGAGCAGAAGAAATGTTATACCTTCGCAAAATTGCCTCAAAATAACTTGTTTATGAGTTGTACCATAACAACTGTTCCTTAGATTCCTTTGGAAGGTTTCAACTCTGTTTTAATGGTGGAACAACCCACATGAATCCTAGAAATTATTAGAAAACTAGCTCTCAAGAAGTAGAGGAAAAGAAACATAGATCAAAGTCTTAGAATAGCTCATTACCTTCAATCTGGCTTATTGGTGCGAAATCTCATACTTTAGGGTGTTCTTCTTCTAGTTTTTCTCTTGTGGAACATCTTGCGAGAGAAACATAGAGTGGAATTTGACTAGTTAGCAAAGAAAATGTGAGAACTAGTTGTCTCTTTATAGCGTGGTGTTGCTTTAGAGTTAGGATAGGTTTAAGACTCTTTGAGAGATAAGATTTGGTTTATCTAGTGATTCTTTGATATTATCTCTCATATATCCTCATCCTAATTCGAATTCATCACCTTTATCTCCTAATTGGGCATGAGGAAACCATTAGACACATATAAAATTGAGTCACGTGTGTTAAAAGAGATAATTGAGTTTTTTCATGCATGCTACATATTATCGTAGTAATGAATATGATTATTGCGGTAATCAAAATTTTTTTTTTTTTGAACTAGTACTTGTCAATCCAACTAGAGTAGGGCACACAAACTATCTAGGTCAAGGTTGAACACATTAAAATTAAGTGAATTCTTGCCTCTGCCCCATCTATTTGGATTGTTCACCTCGTATTAGGGACATAGAACTTGAATCTTTACTACTTTTGTCCTCTCAGCTAACCCGATGTCCTGTTAGACCTGCCTTATGCTGGTGCTATCGCTAAGGTCAAAATACTAGTTGATGGATTTTGATACTAGCACTCAACTTTTTGTCAAACTTCCTCTTCTTGAAGTTCTTCCCTTTTCGCTATCCTTGATTTCTAGATGTAGAAGTTGGAACATGTGTTACTCTACTCGGAATTAATTGCAATTGTGGAGGTTCACCTTCATAATCTAATTCATAGTGAAGTATTCTATGAAACAAGGAATCAAAATTCAAACCATTTACATTTCGATGGATGTCAAGCTTCAACCCTCTCCAATAAAATCCTGCTCTCTCTTTCTTATCCATGACAAGTCCCATAACATATGACCCCAATTGCAAGGACTTGTAGTTATCGTCTCTAATTGACATGGTTTTTTGTTAAAGTGCAAGAAATTCCACTTTTCTTCATTCTCATTCAACTTTTAAAACGAAAGCCTCTAAACCAAGTCCAAGTTGACACTTGGTGCTCCTTCCTCAAGCTTTATAGACCTTTTTATTTTCTCAATATTCAAAAGCCAATCCTCGATTTGTTGTAGGTTTACCCCTCCTTGGTATTCCCTTGTTTTAAGATCTATGAATTTCTTAAAAAGTTTTCCATGGGACTTCTTTTTCTTACATTTTCGGACTTCGTCCACAATTGTTTCATATCCAATTGGCTCTTATTCTAATGTAGGGGGATTATTGGGCATGACTCATTGTACTTCTACAACTCCATCAACACATTAATTAATAGCATTCATAGATGACTCCAGCAATTTTCTCAAAGACCTTATCAATTCTTCTAACCTTTGCATATTCGTTAGCTTGGACTATGATGGAATGTGTTCTCGTGGATGTCTACACTGAGACCTCTTGAAATTTTGATTTGCATTTATTACATATACCCATTAACCATCACACGAAGCAATCAACATTCACTTACACATATTTGAACTCAACTGATATTTTTTATTTATTAAAAGTCAAAATGTACATTATTTCCCAAAACATGATCCCAATACTACAACCCTATAGTTCTTCACTTTTCCTTCGTTATGTACACCCCAAATTACGTCTACACAGTTTATCCACTACTTGTTACTTCTTTATACACAACAAAAGATAACAACTACAACTATAGTTAGCCTGATGATTGATAGCACCTCTTACATGCTCTCTCCACTTGTTTCCCTTTCCTTTCGAGGGTCCAACTTCCCTATTCAACTTCTTTCTATGACTTACACTTGGAGAGTTGCTATAGGAGTGGGTGCAATAGATATTGGAGCTTATTCTATTTCCTCCATGTTTCTAGAATTTTAGGGCTCTAATGGGTGCATAGCTGGTTTATAGATGCCTTTAGATGAAGTACTCGGACCTTAGTTAACTCAAAAATGCTTAGCGACATCTCCATCATGTCTCTGGCCATTGGTTGCCTCAATCTATTAGATCCAAGTTCATTTGACATCGACAAACATGTTAGGTTCACATCAAAATAAATTAACACGTTATCTCATCCTCAACTAACTCACACACCCCATAATATCAATCCATCAAGCACATAACTTAACTAAGGTGACTCCTTGGTTAAGCTTATCAAAATCACATGTTCCTCAAATCTAACCTATTATTTTGTTGTTCTATGTTCCACAATATGGCTTCTAGTAGCATGAGGCACTGGTATCATTATGAGCATGCAAATACCAACTTTGATGTCAACATGGGATCTAATATCAACATTATCTCTGATACCTACATCGGCCTCTAATACCAACCCTTCATGCTATTAAATTAACATTGAGCTCTGATACCAACATTGTCCAGACCCCTCTAACGACCCGACTAACATAACATCCTGATGTGTAAACCACACCATTTACCTGCCCGATCTCTGTTATGCCTCACCCTCAACGCATACATCTTTGAAATAACCTCAATATATATAACAATGTCACACATAGCTGAAGAATATAACACAATTGGGACATCTAAGTTAAATATACATTCGTTAGATCAGTTTACACATATAGTGGAAGTTCAAGTACATTAATATATCCAAAGCCCATCCAATTGTCTAACTCAACAACATATCCTACCTCATTCAATAAGCAAGACTTTCCTCTTATCCAACCAAGAAGGACTAGTAAAATGCAATAGAGAGTAATGAGTCCAAATTCAACCATGAGGCTTAATAAATAACAATCCTAACTTACCACTTAGTGTAGGCATTCTGAAAACATATCAACGCATGCATAAATGTTTATATGATGATTCATAATAGATATCAATCTAGTAAAAGATGATCATGATCATATATCTGTAAAACACATAAGTCTGGCCTCAGAACTCTCACAAGTTAGGTGTACCAAAACTAGGACTTATATTTGCTGACTATTGGTTACATATAATGTTATGGAAGCAACACATAAGTTTACCAAGTCTCACTCTATAACATCTCGAAATTCGTATGAAATTTAAAAATTTATTTAGAGAATTATAAGGAACAGATGAAAAATTTGGTAAGTCTTATTTAGCCAAATAAGGAATAAAATCAATTTAATGAATTTTTGAAAGAAAAATATATGAATATAATGTATATCATGGGATATCATTGTCAAAAATACAAGGATATGTGCAATTTTTGATGAAAACAATATTAGAAAGTCAATTTGGATTAAGATTTGGAAAAAATCCAAAAATAGAACATGAAATTCAGTTGAAAATCATATAAATATAACTCAAAACACATCCAACGGTTGCAAATTGTCGATTTGAATCTAATCTCGCAATCAGACGGCCACAAGATGATCCGCACCAACGCCCAAGCACACAGGATAATGAAGATCGAATGGATGGAGATGATCAAGGACGATCAGACGGCCGTGATCAAAGCTACGAAATCCCAATCGCAAAGTTGCACGGTGTGACTCCGCGTGCACCAATCTCGACCCTTTGATCTGATCCATGTGCGTGTCTCGAGGACAATCTGATGAGCCGAAAAAATGCAAAAAAATAGACGAAAAATTCATCAAAATAAATGAAAAAAAGTTGAGATAAATACCAAAAATTGATTTTAAATTCTAAAAAAATCTAAAAATACTTAATTTTCCTCTTATAATTAGGAAATACGTAATTCTAGAGAAGTTAGGTGTTTTACTCCAAGAAAAACTCAAAAATTTCTATTTTTCCCCTTTGAAAATCTATATAAACACCCCTAGGCTCTCACTTCCCTCATTTCAAAAATAAGAGTTGAAATTTCCTCTTATTTTCCCCAAACCCTCTTCTTGGCACCTTTTTTCACCTTTCTTTCCTCTATCTTGTGTGTGAGAAGTTTTTCTCTTGGGTTGAAAAATTAATTTGCGTGATCTTCGTTGGCACTAGTACGTGGGAGAATTGCTGTAGAAATTTCTAAAGAAAGCGTCACAAGGTGAAAGTGATTTCTAGAACACCATTCTGTTCTTATTTAAATTTACGACATACTCATTGTTTGTGTGTTTTTCACTGAAATCAAAGATTTTCGGTTTCAGTTTCAGAATTTTAAAAGTTTATTTCAATTTTTTCAGTTTTGATTCATGTTTAAGCAATTATATCATCCATGCCATGTTAGTATCATGCTTAGGCTTTTAAATTAAAGTATGATGCATGTTTTATGAGTGTTTCATGAATTGCTTGTGTATATTTTGAATTTTAGTTTGATTTCATATTCTGAAATTTATTTTATGAGATCATGATATAAGAGTTAAGCTGAGACGATGGTGATAATAACCACGTACCATCATAGTGGTCAAGGCGACGCTGTGGATGTTCATTTCATATGAGTTAGGTCATATGGTTTTTAGACCTAAGTACTTGAGGGTCATGTACCACAGTACCTTGTGAGTCACCACGTGTAACGGGTTGATGCCGACACATGCTACTAACGGGTTGATGTCGAGTGGGCCCCGTTTACTTAGTTAAGAACATCAAGGGATTAAAGGCCTTTTTGGTCTGTGACTCGACTTGAACAAATTGTTGTTTGAAATGCCTAATGATTGCAAGTGTTTGTATTATGATTGTGTTATGAGTTTGAATATGAAAGATGGTTGTTTGAAAAGGATCCACTGGGCTATGTGCTCACTCCTTCCACTCTTATTTTTTTCAGGAACGTGAAACCTATGAAGCAGTTGAACTTGGATAGTTCTTAGAAAGTTTGTACCTTATTATTTTTAGAATTTTTAAGGGCATGTTGCCCAAAGTTTAAATCTTTTCTACTGAAAAGTATTTTGAAGTTTTCCGCTGTAATAATTAGTTTTTTGAAAAGTTTTGTACTTTCAATTTTTTCTATTATGAATAAAATAGTTTGAATTTCTTTATCTCTTTTAATTTGCCTTGATTTTATTAAAGTAAAAATTTTGTATTCTTGAATTTTTATACAAAGGCACGAGATATTAAAAAAGAGAAGAACTAGTGTGTGTCACTTGTAAAGTAACACCGGCCTGAACCGCCAGTTGGTTAAGTCCACTGTCAAGAGAATGATGGTTATGTCCAATGCTTATAGATACGGGGGTTGGGGAGTTACACACTCATTAACCCAAACAATGTCCAGAAAGTTTAGAAGAAACATAAAATCCAATAAACCATGTGTTGCTTATTGAAACCAACAATACACATGTATCAATTATGTTAAAGAAATGTACACGGTTACGCCAATGAATTAAAAAAAAAAGTACTCATAGTTATAAATTACTTCCTAAAGTCCATCTTCTTATGGAATTGCCCAATTCATGCTCATTGCATAATAAAGATGTGAATGCTTTAGACACCTTGAACTTATTTCTCATGTGCTACTTGTTTGGCAAGATAGCAATTTGGAGGGAAGAGTTCATCAACTTTCACTCCATTTTCTCCTCCTTTGATTTCCTCAGCTCGGACACAACGATGATGATGACAAAATCTATGTCGACTACCTCCCCATGCAACTTCTCAACTTCCTTCTCCAGTCGTTCCTGCTTGGCTTGGTGGGAGTCTAAGATCTCGTTGACCTTTTGGAAAGCCAAGAAGAATTGGTAGGTAGCCTACATGGAGATTCAAATCATTAAAGTACATGCAAGAAAAAAGGAAAAAAGAGAGAGATAGAGCAGGCAAGTGTCTTATCTCAATGCATTTGATGTATGCAATAAAGTAGTCCCATGTGTGCACGTCCCGGCTGTGCTCAACTTCCCGATTACGGTGGTAAATGTGGAAGACTGGGAACTTCATGCCCCTCTAATCCACTTTGAAGATATCAAGGCTCTTGTCCCATAGGTGCTTCTTAGGATGAGCAGCGGGAGGCTTAGAGGCCATCACCTTGGCTTTCATTCGAGTCTCTATGGTCAAATCGAAAACTGGATGAGGAGTTGTAAAAATTTGCTACCTGATCCAGTCTTCTTAGTTTGAGTTAGAGGTTCACCCAAAAATCCAACAACATTAGAGGAGCCTTGGGCTATCCTTAAGGCCTTGAACTTTGTAATATCGAACTTCTACTTGCTTAATTTCTTGCCAAAAGACACTTCTTGTGCCTTAGGTTAACCCTAGAACCAACATAAATGAAGAAACTCATATTAGAATTCAAGAAGAGAAAAACATTAGGAAATTAAAATAAGGTCGAAATTTCTCACCGGTGAAAAGAGTTTCCCCAAATTGGGCCACCTCGGCTTAGGCGATAAGGGTTAGCACCACCTTCCAATCTATTTGTTGGTGGGAAATCTGACAAGTCTCCATGATATAGTTAAGGTCTACCTACTCACCCTACTATATCCTCTTCTTTGGTAACTCCCAATAAACTACAACAAAAATGGAAGGAGGATAAGGGCATAACAAGAGAAAATGAGCTAAAATGCTTACGCAAGTATGCTCGGCTAAGTACATAGGTAGCTGAACCTAATAAGCCCCAAGTACTTCGGCCCAACTCATTGAAACAAAAAAACTACCTGTCCTTCTAGCCTTTATTAGAGGTCAGGTTCTCAATCATCGAGGAACTCATTTGTTCGAATGCCCCCAGTTGTTGGCATAATACCACTTGGACAAGCCCAGGTGGAGTTTTACATGGTTATTGGAATAGAATTCTTCGTACGAGAACTCTAACCAACCCTTTTTTGACCAAAACACAATGCTTCCTTAAATGTTCACTTGGCATTCGGGCTAGGCTATCAAGAGTAAGAATTACATGGATAAATATTCTATAGCAAGTCTAGAACAATGAGAAATTATGCATAAATTTGAAGATATTAACATTGAAGACAACCTCCTTATCCTGAGGTTCGCTCGACCTATCCTCGTCAATGGGTGCCTGCATAATAATAGAGTTAGGGATCCCAACCTAAGACTTAATAAACTCAAGATTGGCCTAAGTGACTGAAGAAGGGTACGAGTCAACAAAAAACTCTCCATCACTTGTTTCCCCCACCACCTCAGTAGAAGGAGCAGAGAAAGAATTATCCATAGAAGTCTAGGAAGGAGCTCGGATAGTAGAAGGGTAAACTCCCTAATCTAGACTAAGCTCGATGGATGATAAGGATCAGCCAGAGGTTTTGAGAGCAGGTAGAGGGCGATGGATGGAAAGAGCGGGCTTAACCCTTTGACCTTGGCCTGACTAGTGAGTAGAGGAAAACTCAAAAAAGGGGATCCCCATAATCGCGTCTAAGGTGTCACTCTTGATTTGAGGAGTGGAACAACTTTTCTCAAAAGTACGCACATCTGGACAAAGTGGCAAACTTGGGCTGGATTTGCTACCAAATGAGCATGCTAAAACCTTGTTAATAAATTTTTGCAAGAAACACATGACAAAAAAAAAAGAGGAAAGCAAAGGAGATTACCAAGCAGACGACAAATCAAGGAGGAATAAGACTATGTTGGGAAAAACAAAAACTCTTGCCTTAGGGGTTTGATGAAAATGATTGAAATGGGTGCAACATTTTTAGAAATAGCTCACCCTACAACCACCATCCAGTTTTTGGACACAAATCTCATGGCACCTGTGATCAAATTAGATGCAAGAAAACAAATAGTCACTACATAACCATTGAACGATGCCCAATCCAACAAGTCCCAAGGTTGATCAAGGGCCATGATCGAATAATTACTATCCCAAATCACGAGGCATAACAACAAGTGGATAAGCCCACACCCTTGCGAGTCTAAAGGCAAAGGCTTGAGAGGTAAATATTGGTTCCTCTACTCATTTAAGCTGAATTGAGCAAAAGGAGTAGGATTTTGAAGTACAAGTTGAGCTAAGGAAAAAGAACAAGATTTTGATCTATAAGTTGAGTAGAGTAGGGGTGTTCACAACTTGCAAGAATGGGCAAAGCATGTACCATTAACTCGAATGGAAGATGATAAACGATATCAATCTCAAGGGTCAATTCAAGATATTTTTGTTTGCATGTCGAATTGAACGCATATTTTGAGAAATACAAGTCTTGAGTTCGTCCCTAAATGCTTGAGCAACCTAGCAAAAAGATCAAACTCATGACGAGCAAATGGTGTGATAGAATCCAAATGATTACCCATCTTTAGCTGAACTTTGACACTACAGGTCATACTTTCATAGCAAGGCTAAGCGAAACTCAAGAAAAGATCACACCTTATGATTTCTCCCCTGATTCACACTTATGGATATGGAAAGTATATGTATATGAGCGATTCTTTAGATAATTTCTAAAAGGAATTTTCCTTATGACAAAGATCCTAAAAATAGAAGGTCTCGCCATTTAGCAAATCTTCACCAACTATAAGTACTCTCCTTAACTATAGAAAAAGGGCATCTCATTCTAAGTCATACAAGGTCATTAAATGCTATTAAAGTCTTTTTCATCAATAAAGAAGCTTTTTCTTAACTTTTTCCTCAAATTTTTGGTGTTACTTTTAATTTTGATCATACCTTATTTTGGCTACTCAAGTTTTGCATCAACATGAACAAACCTCTAACTTTCATCAACTTCTAACAAATAAATATATTGCCAAATTATAAACAAACACTTGAATTTCAAACAATCTCTATTTTGATTAGAGTTAGGAGAAATTTGAGATTTAAAGTAAAGTTATTAACATGAACAAATCGTTAACTTTCATCATCTTCTTACAAATAAAGATGTTGACAAATTATAAACAAACACTTTAATTTCAGCCAAATCTGATTTTGATTAGAGTTAGGAAAAATTAGAGATTTAAAGTAAAGTTATTAAACACTATCTTACTTTACAAGTTGGAAGAAAAAGGTAATTATTTAGAAATGCTAAGGTATCATTTTCTATAGAAAAAAGTCTTAAGTTACAGTATTATTTTGCAGTTGACTTGTGATTACAATAAAGTTGCTGAATTCTTTGGCAATCCAAATCATTAAGTAATATTTCACAAACTTTTTCCTTTCTTTTGACAGGTATAAAAGAGTAATTAACTTGCCCATTTTACCTTTTCAATGCTTTTAATGAAAGATAAAAATTTAATTAGTAGACAAACTTATAAGAAACAAACACAAAGACAAAAAACATATAAGGCTTGTTAATACTACGTGCATGGATGTATGTCTATTGAAGAAATGATCATGAAATGTTCTTGGTATATATTGCTAGCAATGGTCATATTTAAAATGAAATACCTTGAAATTTGAAATATACTAATATCAACTAAGCAAAATTCAAAGAAAAACACTGCTTAAAGCATGATCATTATAATATTGATTTAATAAATTAAGTCTTTTGTGAGCAAAATGAGGAGGGTATTGATAACTCTACTTTCTTTAGCTCTACATTTTAAGATTTATTTTGGTAGGAGGTTATTTTATAAATATTGTTTGGTAATTAAAAATACATTGATCTTTTATTTTTGTTTTAGTTTAGAAATAAAATTGTCGAGACTCCTCCTCAATGGGCAGCCTAACTAGCACGATAGCCCAACGAGTCTACTAAGCAAGCTAAACTCATTTGACCATCGCTAAGTTTTTCAGACAATCACATATTGTAATCAAAGTGCATCAAAAACAAAACAGCAGGGGATACAATTATGCAAGTAACAAAAGCATAAAAGTTAAACCTTGGTGCAAAAGTTTTAAAAGTATTTAATATAATTATCCAAGTTGGTCCAAAAATATTCTTTTCCACAAGTTCAAAATAATACCAACTGAACCTACCAACTAAACCATGTTGAGCAGGATCAAGTGACGATAATCGTTGTCCTCTTATCCAACGATGAAGAACCTAAAATGTTAATGAGTAGTGAGCCTTAAAGTCTATGTGAACTCAACGAGTAGTAGTTTGGTAATGTTTACTTAAAACTAATGCTCCATAGGAGCATCAACCAATCTAATAATAGCATGCAATAGGCATCAATCATCAATAACAAGCATCAATCAACAGGCATCATGCAATGTGTAGCAAGCAAATAGTAACAATGACAAGCATCATGTATAATTATAATACAATGAGTGATACAATAATGGATGTCATCTGTCATGTATTGTGCAAGGGTCTAGCTCTACTAGCAATCATGCCTTTCCTGTATATCAAAGTTAACAAATCTGGGGTTATATATAAAGGCCACAAAAGTCGTTCGTAACCAACGACTACATCATATAGTCGTGATCCTCAATACTGGATCATATGGTTGCAAAAACCAGTCCTGATCCACTAATATTGGTAGGGTGCGTCCACTTTTGAAGCTCTCATCAAAAGGCGAGTCACAAAAACTTAGGTCTTATATAGGCCAGTTCGGTGCATATGAAGATTGAGTGCCTATGTCATCATCAGGTAAAAAACTGACCTAATTGTGTCATTCACCCTGACTTGCTAGTGTAACGACCCAGATTTTTGAGCACCAGGTCAATGGATCTAATGTGTAACTCCTATGTATTTTCTCATATTTTAATGAAATCAATTTTCTTATAATTTTACCCATTTAATTGAAGTAATTGAAAAGAAAATGAAAAAAAAAATATTTTTAAGTGTAGGGAACAAATAGAAATGCAATTGGGCTCAAAAGTGAACATAAATGTTCAATTTGCTAATTTTTCAATTATGTTACAAATAATTGGATGAAATTTTGAAAAATTCAAGAAAATTAAGAAAAATTCAAAGTAAATATTTGGAATGGAACTTAAGTACGGGAAATTGGAAATCAAGTGTCCAAAATTAATTTACAAAATTTTTTATATTTTGAGTAATTCATAGAGGGGCAAATTTCGTATGTACAAAATTAAAATGTGTACACCATGGTTTAAAAAATAAATGTCACACATAAATTATGTTACGTAGCCATCTAGCCTAATTATTCAAATGAGCCTTAAATGAAATAGTGGTGAACATGCAATATCATTGGGTGAACCACTTTCACATAGATTGCCACCATGACAAAGTGGATGGGTGACAAATGGCAAGAGTGTGCCTTGTCACACAAACACAACTCTCCCATTTTTGCCTCTTGAAACAAAACCACTTCTAAAATCTTGGGTAGACTTACTTCATATGGACGGCCACCATGGCAAAGTAAATTGGGGACAAATGGCAAGGGTGTGCATGTCACACAAACACAACTTTCTCATTTTTGTCTCTTAAAACAATACCACTTTTAAAGCTTGGGTAGAGACAAAATTGCGTACATAGCAATGAAAAGACAAATTCACAAATTTCTAAACCAAGAAAATAAAGAAAAAGCTAATTTAAGAGAAGAAAAAAAATCAAATCAACAAATCACTCTTCCTCTCTCACACCCATAGGCCAAGCTACACTTAGAGGGAAAAAAAGCCCCGACATTTCCTTTTTTGATCTTAAATCTTGAGAATGATTTCATGATTGAGCAAGAAGAAGAAGTTGAAGAGAAAAGGGATTTACACAACATAGCCTAATTTCAAGTGATTTGGAGGCGATTGAAGTACTCTAGAGGCCAAACGTTTTGAGCTATATATTGGTGTTGGAAGGTTGAGAGAACAAGCTCCTTTAATTGTGGATGTAAGGTAGTAGCAAGGTATAACATTTCTCATTTTTTTCTCTTGGATTGTTATGGGTGCTATGAGATTTTCCATGATTACATGCATTGTATGCCATTAGAATGTAATGATTTCCATGACATTTTAGGATTTCTCCAAATCTGGATTTTTATTTATCATGATTTTGGGGGAACTTGAGTTGGTTAAGGATGCTAGAACTAGGAAATCGTAGGTAGGTGTTTTATGAGTTGCATGCTCATGAAATTCCATGAAAAAGACTTGTTACATGGCTGGATAATAGATTCTCAATTCATGGCTGAAAATTTTAATTGAGTTGGTATTTTGAATGTGTTTTGAAAGGGCAAAAATAGTATAGTAGCTTGATTGATCATGTTGCATGTTGTAGGAGTAAATTGGGTAAAGTATGCATGGAAACATAAAATATATACTTGCTGGAATTTGGTACAGCAACATGTTTCTATGTTATAAGTGGGTATTTGAGTGCATTTATGTGTAAAATGCTAAGTATTTTGGTTGGGTTAATTGATGTATACCTAGTGATTACCAACTTAGATTTGTGACAAAATGAGCTAATTGGGAAAATTATAGAACAAGACTTGTATGAGATGTGTCTCACATAATATTATTAGGAATGAGCATGTATCAAGTTGAATAGTATGAAAATTTCTTTCCCAAAAATATGAATTAAATCTGAATTTTCTAGAAAATCCATTATAGCATCATATTTTTGTGCTTGCTATTACGAATTTTCAAAAATACTTAACCATGTCTAATACACTTAAAGTTTGGTGGATATGTTTCTAGGAAAATTATTACTAGTGGGAAAAAGTCTTGTCTCAAATCGATAAGTCTGAGGGGGTCAAATGAATGCATTTGTGACTGTCTATCACAAATACCATGCCCAAAAAGGGATTGGTGAGTACCAACTTAAAATCATACCAAACAACCTCAAAAAAATGTCATTCAAAATTTTGAATAAACTTTAGTATTTCTAAAATGACTTGGTGAAATTTGGTAAGAATCCAATGAGTAGATTCATAGCAAAAAAATTTGGAAAAATTATTGCGCAGTTGTGTTATAAACCAAAAAGGTTGCTAAGTGTTGAACATAAGGAGTGAATTGGACCCTAGGGACTAAGATTGACCCTTTTGACCAATTTGACTCATGTTTGACCATGTTGACCCTCTCTTAAGTCAGCAAGTGATTAGGTTTCACTAGGGTTGACCATAGTTGACCAAGCTAACTGGGTTTTGACTAGGTTAAGCTAATAGGCTAGAATTGACCAAATCGACCTAAGTAGACTAAAATTGACGGAGTCCATCTTTTGGTGGACCAAGGACCATAGAGTTACGTTTGACCTAAGTTTTATGTGGAAACTAAGAAACCACGTGGGTTGCGCAAGGCTGAGCATTAATAGGATGTGACTGGTTATGAGAGGAGCATCAAGAGCTAAGCATTATGGTAAGTAGTGTTTTCTAATTTATAGTTTAATCTTGATATTCTGTATGTGAATGAAATGTTACCACATGTTGAAATGCATTATGACTTTCAAACAAACTAGATTTTTGAAATGGAAATTATACTAAGTTCTCGAGGTCCGGGCATGGATTAGGGTACTAGATGTGATTGAGGCATTAAAGATTAGAGCCTGCCATAGGGCAAATGACAGAAAATACTCCTAATTGTTTGGAGAGCCCACTCAAGCTGATTATTAGATGCCTTGGAGGCATGAGGCCTCGGCGTATGATCTAACTTTTATAAAAATGTTTTTCAAAAGAATGGGAAATGGTGTATGATTGGATTTCATATGATTATTTATTTGTATTGCTTGATGTACGATTATTGATCATGCATATATGGCATTGTTTATGGAATGCTAAATTATAAATTAGATTGCATTACTCACTTAGCTGTCGTGGACAATTAGGCTAACTACTTTAACATTTCAAGCCAATCTACTGTGGATAAGGGCAAGGGGATGATTATCAGTTAGCTCCTAGTCTGCATTCTACTTGGCAGGTTCACGTTTTGGCATTTATTGTTTTGAGAGTAGATACATGTTTAGGGTGAGGTGATTTTGTATAAGTACTTTCGTAACTGCATACTATGGATAACTGTAAATAACTTTTTATAATGACTTAATTTCTGCTATGCTTGCTTTTAATTACTTTCGCATCTTTATTGGAATATCATTACTCTAATGGTAATATGAATAGTGTTGGGAAGAGGCTTAACAATGTTCAAGCAAGCTCAGCTTGTGAGTGTGTTCATCAAGGCACTTTGCTAGTTGGTTCACCCTTCATCCTAGGGAAGGGATCTCGACAACTTTGGTATCTGAGACTAGGTTCAATTTAAGGAATGTTGATTGGAATGGACCTAGGATGCCTTAGAGTAATCATAGTAGTGAGGAAAGCCCCCCCAAAAAACTTTTTGGAAAATTGTGATTAGAAAATGGGCTAAGCAAAAACCCTAAAAATGACTAGAATGGCATAGTAAAATCATGGACAAAAACTTCTAAACTTTTGATTGATGGAATGAGGATCCGAGTGAAAGTGGCCATATCACGAGGGGAATCAGACTTTTGTCAGACATTGGAAAGTTTTCTTTGAAACTTAGATAAATTCTAAAACATGTAAACTAGACTTGAAACTATCATTAGATACTATGAATAAGTAATTCGAGTTATGGTTTGCTTAATGTTGTGAAATGATTAATATTTGATATTTTTGTAGACCATGATGCCACCATGACGTGGGGGACCTCGGAGAGTTCCTAAACCCATGCCACCACCATTTCCTCCTGCACAGTCCTAGCATGATCCCTTATAGAGGCTCAAGGCTATGATAGAGCATCTGCTAAGGCTACTCAAGCCCAAAAAACCATGCTGAGAGAGAGACTCGATTGAATGGAGGCTAAGAGATAGAAGGTTAAGCTAGTCATGCCTCCTTCACTACTTATACCAGGTGTTTGACAAATTGATGGGGTCGCAGGCCAGGCAAAATTAATCCCCAGTGGACAAGAAGATGAGAGCGTTCATGGTCAGTTCCTTAAGAGGTTCTTAGACCTGAGGCCTAAGGAGTTCCATAGAGGTTTCAACTTAGATGCGACGGAGAATTGACTTCTCAACATTAAGAAGAATGCCAAGACATTGAGATTGACTGAGAAGAACCAGGTCTTATTTGCCAACCACATGTTAGACAGCGAGGCTGCAAGGTGGTGGAAGGCCACTTGCGCCATAGAGGGATAGGTGACCACTTGGTTTTGGTTCAGAGAGCTATTCGTCATTGCTTATGTCCCAGAGACAGAGAAAGTTTCTAATCTTTTATTATATACCAATACTGGAGTGTTTCTGCTTGAGCTGTACGAGATGAAATTCTCATATACAGTTCTCAGAGGGGGAGTTCCCTTGGTTTACCTATCTCAATAAAGTATATGATTGGTTCGAAGAGCGCCTCGAGATGGAGCGTAAGAAGATTGAGTTTTTAAGCCTATGATAGGGTGATGTGATGGTGATGGATTATACTCACCAGTTTTTGGGTTTGGAGGTTTACGCCCATGTGTTAGTGAGGGATTTGAAGGAGAGGGTTGGATTCTACAAACAAGGGTTCCGACCTTCCATTAGACAGGGGTGTCCACTCCTGATATTGCCATTATGGAGGCCATACTAAGGCAGACCCTACAGTATGCGATGGATGGTCGTGAAGAGCACATTGAGGTACAGATCGCACAGAGTACTATCCCACAGGCACTGCCACAAACACAAGTTGATCAGCATGGCAAATCTCAAGGTTTCAGGCAATAGAAGAAGAGGAAGTACTCAGGGAGGCAATCCCACACTACACCAAATTGGCCAGTTACCGCAGTGACACTCGCAACCACCCCAGTGGAATCACAACCATCGGTGGGGTAGCAACTAGTCTAGTATGGGGTCAAGGTAGAGGCCGAGGTAGAGGTAAACAGACTGGTCATAAAGGCCAGGGCCAAGGACAGACCCATCAGGCAGAGCTGAGATGCTAGATTATGTGTTACTAGTGTGGCTAGCTAGGCTTCAAGAGAGATGACTACCCTATGCTAGTTTCAGCTTCTAGTGTACCTGTCACCGTTACTCAAGAGAGAGCACAGGCCATCACTCAATTGGACTCCTAGGCGATGAAGACATTGGTGGAGTGTAGGATTTTTCTTTTTGATGCATCTATCCATGTTCTGATTGATGCTGGTTCTATGTTGTCTTTCATTTCTTGGCATGCCGCAGATAGATTAGGACTTAGACTTGTTAAGTCATCCACTTGGCTCGTGTTGAGTATTGTAGCCGGCGAACGCATGACCCCAACGTAATTTGTGAGCATTACATGTTGAGGTTAGGTAACTTTGAAACTATTGAAGACCTCCGAGTACTAGAGTTCTTAGAGTTTGATGCTTAGAAGGTAGTGTTGCAATTTCCCAGGTAGCCTTGGCTCGTGTTGAGTATTGTAGCCGGCGAACGCATGACCCCAACGTAATTTGTGAGCATTACATGTTGAGGTTAGGTAACTTTGAAACTATTGAAGACCTCCGAGTACTAGAGTTCTTAGAGTTTAATGCTTAGAAGGTAGTGTTGCAATTTCCCAGGTAGCCTTCTATTATTTTCTAGGGTAGTGCGTCTAACAGATCGATGGCCCAGGGTAGGATAGCGACATAGCATTAGATAGATACACTAGCTACCATTATCACTACTAAGAAGAAAACTTCACAGTAGAATATTGATGAGATTCCTATTATTTAAGATTTTCTCGACATTTTTCTCGATGATTTGCCTGACTTGCCTCCCAAGCAGGAAATAGACTTTATCATTGAGCTCATTCTAGGAACACAACCCATTTCAGTCCATCCTTACCAAATGGCATTGAAGAGTTATGAAAATTGAATGTCTTGCTCAAAGAGTTAATGAGTAAGGGTTTCATTAACCTCAGTATGTCACCTTGGGGTGCTCCCATGCTGTTTGTGAAGAAGAACGATGAAAACCTGTGTTTGTGTATCAACTATTGACAGTTAAATAGGGTTACTATTAAGAACAAGTATCCTCTTTCGGGTATTGATGATTTGTTTGATCAACTCAGGGGTGCCACTATGTTTTCATAGATTAACTTGAGGTCTGGCTACCATGGGCTAAGGATTATGAATGAAGATGTACTAAAAATGGCCTTTTAGACTCACTATGGACATAATGAGTTCCTAATCATGTCGTTTTGTGTAACAAATGCCCATGCGATGTTCATGAACCTTATGTAGAGAGTGTTATGTCCCTATATAGACTCATTTGTCATCATCTCCATTGGCTACGTTCTGATATACTCAAGAACTAGGGAGGAACATGCCAAGCATTTGAAGGTCACATTGCAGACTCTCAGAAATCATGAACCTTATGTAGAGAGTGTTATGTCCCTATATAGACTCATTTGTTATCATCTCTATTGGCGACATTTTGATATACTCGAGAACTAGGGAGGAACATGCGAAGCATTTGAAGGTCACATTGCAGACTCTCAGAAATCATCGCTTGTATGCAAAGTTTAACAAGTGTGAGGGTTGGCGGGCAGAAGTTCAATTTTTAGGCCACATAGTAGGAGCCAAGGGTATTTCTATTAACCTGGTTGAGATAGAGGCTATCATTAACTGGTCTAGGCCTACCATAGTGACAGAGATCCATAGCTTCCTGGGTTTGGTTGGCTATTATCATAGATTTGTGCAAAACTTCTCTAGAATTGTTGCATTGATGACGAAGCTGACCCAAAAGGGTATGCCCTTTATATGGATAGATGAGCGTGAGAATGTCTTTCTTGAGCTGAAGCATTGTTTGACATCCGCACTAGTACTTGTGTTGTTTAAGTCAAGTCGTGAGATGTCGATTTACAAAGATGCATGGGGGACATGTCTAGGGTGTCTATTGATGTAGGGTGACAAGGTAATTGCTTATGTTTCATTACAGTTGAAGATACATGAAAAGAATTATCTCGTCCGTGACTTAGAACTGGTGACAATGGTATTTGTGCTCAAGATTTGGTAGCACTATCTGTATGGTGAATGTTTCATGTTTTACTCGAATCACAAGAACCTCAAGTATTTATTTTCTTAGAAGGATCTTAATATGAGGCAAAAGAGATGGATATAACTCCTCAAGGATTACAACTTCTCTACTAAGTACCATCAAGGGAAAGCCAATGTGGTCACTGATGTGATGAGTAGAGTACAGGTCGAGACTACGTGTATGGCTAGACAAATATCTTAGAAGTGGAGAATGATTGATTATGGGATCGTGATGAGTATCCATGAGACTTCAATGGAGACTAGAGTTAGTGCACAAGTGAGCACCTAGTCAGTTTTGATTAGTGTGATCACAAAGGTGCAACCTCGTGATGTTAACTACATGATGTTCTGGGAGTGGGTAGACGACACTTCTCATGTGGAGTGGTCACTTGATACAGATCGTGCATTGAGGTCTAGTAAACATTTGTGGGTACCTGATGACCCTCACTTGAACAGGGAGTGCTAGTAGAACTTCATCACTCAAGATATACAGTTCATCTAGGTGCTAATAAGATGTATTCGGATGTTCGACCTTCTTATTGGTGGCTTGAGATGAAGCGAGACATAGCAGCTATTGTACAGAGATGCGGTATGTGCCAACAGGTTAAGGCTGAGCACTAGATACCTAGTAGTTTATTACA
>JAJIYU010003363.1:0-27004 GCA_030144865.1 Tinospora cordifolia
TTATATATTAAATTTGTAATAACTATTTTTATTTAAAAATATTAATGACTTTTTTAAATTTATGTTATAAATTAATATAGTTTAATTAACTAATTTAACAGTTTAAGTTGTGAAGAAAACTACACATCCAATAAAATTAAACTTGCAGCGGCACTACTATTTTCTTTTTTTTCTTTCTTTTTCTCATCATACCATACCAAATAAAATTTTATTTTATTTATTTTTATGTTCATATTTGCCTATTACATTCTCACCATCTTTGTTGAAATCGGGAGATTCTGAATGAGGAGATAAGGTTTAATCAAAAGAGAGATTCATATGGTTGTAGAGTAATTGTAAACAGAAGAAGCTAGAGTTCGGTAAGAAGTAGTTTTATTAGGTTGTAGAGTAATTGTAGTACTCTAGTTATGTTCTAACTCTTATGTCTTTTCTTGAAATCTTATCCAAACACTTTGAATACTTGATTTATTCAATTCCAATTTTTGTACCAAAAAGAACATTAATTTTTTTAAAAAAAATCTTTCTGTTGACATTTTAACAAAAAAAAAATTGATGTCTTTTAACATCACAAAAAAAAAAAACCTTAATATTTTCTAAAAAGACAGTTATGACTTTTCAAAAAGAATAATGCTCTAGTTTATTATTTATAAATAAGGATATTATATTTTATAATAATCTACTTGCTAGTAAAAAAAAAGAAAAGAAAAGAAAAGAAAAGAAAATTGGAAAAATACAGAAATCGAAAGAAAACAAACAAAAAAAAAAAAAAATTGTTCTTTGAAGATAAAAGTAGTTGTTTTAATCGTTATCACAATCCACAGAAACACGGTACTGTGTGCTGCTTTGTCCTTCCTAGCCCTTTTTTTTAATGTATAACTTATGATGTCACATTGTAAAATAATTCATCTTCATAAACTTTCGTGACTTCTATATAGATTAACCCAAACAAACATAAAATATAATTATCCTTTAATTATTTCCTCCAACGCCCTCATTGACTTTAATTAAAGTATTACTTATTATATTAACCCAACTTAACAACAAGAAATTATGGCTTAGCACACTAACGTACGCACGCGTACTCTTACACAGCGTCTCAACAATCAATTTGACAACTTTGCTTTTGTTAGAAAATCAGCATTTAACGAGAAAAGGATTTTTAGCTTATCAAATTTAACCTTCACCATTTACTGCATGCACACAGCTGAAACAAGTACACCTTGTAACCTTCTTTTACAAAAACATATATTTTATAATTATAACGGTCAATTTTCAAAGTACTGTTACAAAAAGTGTTAGTCTCGTAACTTTTCTATTTTTATAGAGTTACTTACTAACACTTTTTTTTTTCGCATTACGCCTCATAATTTTTTGTACTTTATTTTTTTTTTTGTTGGTTGGATTGTGATCTCAGTTATTGTAGTTATGCAAAAATTTTATTTATTTATTTAATTATTTAATGAAATAATATTTTTCTGTTTTAATTATTAAATTGTGTCCAAGATTCAATAATTTTTCTATGTACCCTATTTTTTATTTTTAAATGACTTCTTTGCGCTAAGATTTGTGCTATTCTATTGTTCATTAAAAATCTCTCATTCTTCTTTATAAAGATAAATTGCTGCAATTCCTCCCACCCAAAAATAAAAAATAAAAAGAAAAAAAAAACTATGCGAAAGCAAATGATTTCAATTAAAAATAAATAAATAAAGACCTTGCAACTGTCACACGCAGTCGTAATTAATTAGACGACCCAACTAAATCCGTGTTATTTAGCAAGTGGGAAGGCGGTGCCGGTTGAAGCAAGAAGATTAAGCACGTGAGAAATTCAGAATAAGCCTTGTGGCGCAACTGCGCAGCGTACGTTCTTTCATAACCGCTGGCGTTACTCGCGCATGTGTTAGTCGTGCGGTTCTCTCACTTTTAACTCCAACCCTCCTACCTAGTTTTTCATCTCTTATGTGGAAAGCGAACAACTGAAAAAAAAAAAAAAAGGATCAATAATAAAAAGAGGAACTAATAAATTACAATTATTAAAATAAATAAACAAATCGAAAACAATATAAAACGACCTCATTTGCTACTAGCTCGTCCTTCAGGCTTCCTCTCTTCTTCCTCTTCTTCTCTTCTACTTCTTGATAACGACTTAATTAATGGAGTTGTCATCACTAGAAGAAGCTTCCTGGTTCTTCTTCTTACAAACGGCTCTGCAATTCCCAATTTGTTTAATCTTCTTTACCTTCACAATCTCCTTCACTCTTTTCTCTGCCCTTCTCTTGCTTCTCAGAATATCAAAACTCTGCTGCAACTGCGACCTCTGCCACACCTACCTCACCTCCACTTGGTCTCTCGACTTCCCAAACCTTTGCGACTGGTACACTCATCTCCTTCGTAAATCCCCTACTCGCACCATCAACCTCCATGCCCTCGGCAACATCGTCACCGCCAACCCCGACAACGTCGAATATATCCTCAAGACCAACTTCCATAACTACCCCAAAGGCAAACCCTTCTCCGCCATCCTCGGCGACCTTCTCGGTCGCGGCATCTTCAATGTTGACGGCGATTCCTGGCACTTCCAGCGCAAAATGGCCAGTCTCGAACTGGGCTCCTCCCCCGTCCGATTGTTTGCCTTCGAGATCGTCACTACCGAGTTACGTTCCAGGTTGATCCCTCTGTTTAACACGAACCCGAGACTCGATTTACAGGACGTGTTTCGCAGGTTCTCCTTTGATAACATTTGTAGGTTCTCCTTCGGTCTCGACCCTGGCTGTCTCGATCTTTCTCTTCCCATGTCCGACTTCGCTGTCGCCTTTGATCTCGCCTCGAGATTGTCAGCAGAGCGGGCGATGTCACTCTCGCCGTTGATCTGGAAGACGAAGCGCGCCTTCAACCTGGGTTCCGAAAAGAGGCTTAGGGAGGCCATTAACTTGGTTAACGAGTTGGCCACTGAGGTGATTCGGCAGAAAAGGCGAGTCGGATTCGCGACTGATCAGGATCTCCTGTCCCGGTTCATGAACTCGATAGCGGACGATGACACGTATTTAAGAGACATCGTGATCAGCTTTGTTTTAGCCGGTCGCGACACCGTCGCTTCCACGTTGACTAGTTTCTTCTACCTGGTCGCCAAGCATCCGGAGGTCGAATCGGCAATTCTGGACGAGTCATACCGAGTCATGGGACCGAGTCAGGAGATCCCGAGTTACGAGCAGTTGCGAGACATGCCGTACTTGCATGCGGCCGTTTACGAGACCATGCGCCTCTATCCACCTGTACAGTTCGACTCGAAGTTCGCCGAGGAGGACGATGTACTCCCTGATGGAACGTTCGTTAGGAAGGGGACACGTGTCACGTATCACCCTTACGCGATGGGCCGGATTGAGGAGGCTTGGGGACCGGACTGTTTCGAGTTCAGACCGAACCGTTGGTTGAAAAATGGTACTTTTTCGCCTGTTAGCCCGTTTCAATACCCGGTTTTTCAGGCCGGTTTAAGGGTTTGTTTGGGGAAGGAATTGGCTCTTGTTGAGACGAAAACCGTCGCTGTTTCTCTGATCCGCCGGTTCGAGATTCTCTCTGCCCAACCCGGTCTAGCTCCCCGGTTTGCTCCGGGTCTCACCGCCACTGTTCGAGGAGGCCTACCGGTTGTGGTGCGACAAAGAAGTAACACTATTAGACCAACTGGCGCAAATTAGCAAACAAAGCTGGGTACGTGCTAAAGTGCAAGCATTGCGTACCGGACTGGGATGAGAGAGTAAAGTTATCGCCGTCGATGATTACTTCATTTTTGGTTAAAATACTATATGCCGATAGCGCAACGTGTCCTTGACTGTGAGATAATGGCGACGTGGCGCTGGAGCTTTGTTGTGAACGAATGTTTTGACTTTTGGAATCTGTAGATCGAATGGTTCACGTGGGCTTACGTTGGGAAAGCGAAACTGCCACCTTTTCCAGAAAGGAATATTTAATTTTGATGTGTACCGGTCATGTATGTAACTGCCATGTAAATTGTCGTTTCTTCCATTGTTTGGATGCGACGAGAAGATAGATAACGTAATGACTCGCGAGCCTCTGTGGTATAGAAGTGCGCCGTTAACATTGGGTAGAGCCATCGGTGAAATTAAATTTCATGAAGTCGTCGCGTGTTATCCAATGATGCTCATTGCACGGGTAAACGTGTCACGCCGACGAGGGATGTGTCCTACGTGTGTTGGCCTACGCAGGAAAGTATGAGGTCTTCATCAAATGATATGCACTTGCGGAACGGGAGTTTGGAGTTTGGAGTATAATTTTATGATTTGCACGTGCTTGTATTCCTCCAATTGTGTCGAATTGATTAATTCCATGCGATCATTATTGCTGTCTGCCCCATGCATATGAATAATTGTTTAGCATTAGCACAAATGTATTTTTATTTAGCAAGGACAGGTTGGGTCACCCAAAGTCGACTTATTCACCCATCATCTTCGTTGAGAAAGAAGGAGACAAGTTTTAAAAATTATATATAATGCTTTTAATTATTACTAGTTCTCAGATATAATTTATTTGATATTTGGGAGACTAAAATCACAAAAGGCAAAAATATGTAAATATTTCAAATTAGTCCTTTAAGTAAAAGAGGTTAGCAAGAATGTTAGGAGTCCAAAAATGAAAGGTAAAGTATAGAGAGCTCAAAATGTGGGAGAAATCAAATGTATTGGTAATAAAATAAATAATGCGCATGACGCTAGAAGACCCATCTAAAAAGTGTTACTTAATAATCTCTTTTTAATTATTTCCATAATTATTAAACTTGTCTAAACAACAAAGAAGAGGAATCAAGCTTTTAAAAACAATAAAATTACTAAAAGAAACAAAAAAAAAAAAAGTGGTAAGGATTCGTATAGTAGCACGTGCATTGAGAGGAATCTATCTTTATATGCATGCATACGTTAATAAATATATATATATTATATTCAAATTAACATATATGTCGATAAAGCTAGATGCTTACCTACACGAAATCATATATATTTGCACAATATTAAATCATTTTTATGAAAGAAACTATACTTTATTTAAAATATGAAACTGTTATATATATATATATACACCAACAATCACTCAACCTTATATGTTATAACAAATTAGTCAAAAAAGTAAACTTTACAACAAAAAAAAAAAAGTGAACTTCTCAATATGTATCACCTACAATCACTTCAGACGAAACCAAACTACCGATACAATAAAATTGTTTATGTAACACCCATTTCGCAACTATGACATTTATTCACTTATTTAATACACAAATAATCTTGTCATCCTACACTCAAACTTTTTTTAGAGCTCATTAGTAGAAGATGTCACATGAGCAAAAACAAGAAAGAGAATTAAAGTCTATCGTTCTTAGAGGCCCTAAATGTGAATGTAGTTAGAATCAATGAAAAGATACTAGTCCTCGTTCGTAGCTTTAGCATTGATCAACCAACCTAGAACTGTATCCTCCCTTACTTCACTGCCATCCACTAAGTTGTTCTCTACTATCTTGTCTGCATTGTTAGCATCAACCCTAACAACTTTGAATTCCTCATTACGCCACTCTAGATGGCTATAGCAATGACCTCCTCCGAACTCTTCTCCAAACTCATTGTTCCGAACACTTCACCCCCTGAGATTTAGAAGTTCTAGACTAGGGTATCCTAATTTCACAAATTCATGTGTTTTTTTATTTTGGGGGGTTGGAATTCTTGAATGATCACAAGTAGCATGTAGGATTCAAGCAACAAGAAATTGAGAAGGTGTTTATGGCAATAAAAGCTAATTTAAAAATAATGTGTTGATGGGTTTACCCCCATTAATATATACTACAACAAACCTTTTTACACAAAACATCTTTCAAAAGTAATTATTAACAAATTATGTGATGAAATGAAAACATTATGTAATAAAAACATTAATAGAATAAGACATAATAGAAATATTCGATATTTTTTATGAAAAAGTAACTTTTATGCTAATTACAAATACACGCTCAATTAATGTTACGTAAAATTATTTTTGAAGATGTTTATTGACAAAAGTCATTGTCGTAACTTATAGTGAATGATAAAAACGTTTGCCAAGACATCATTGTTGATGTATACCATGAGGTTTGGACTAAAATATTATAATATAGTTTATAAAAATATTGTTTGACATTTTTAATAATGTGGTGAAATAGCATCAAAGTGCAACGTTTGGAAAAAATGTTGTAATAATAAACTTTAACATTGTTTGTGCATAAAATACGTCCTTGTATATAATTTATACATACTTAATGAAGGTGTTTTACAAGGAAACATCAGTAAACCTAATCTTGAGGACCTTTTTGGAAAAATGTCATATTTGAATTCTTGTTGTATCTTATAATGCATGTACAATGTACTTTTTGGACCTCCATGTTGATATGCACTAGGATGTTTGAAAAAGAAATATTGTGGTAAATTTTTTAACAATATTTTATGATGTTCTATGTAAAATCTCAAAATAATAATAAACGACAACATTCATAAAAGACTATAATACTAATATATGATATCATTTGCAAAGAAAATATCTTCTATATAATTTACACATATTCAATAAAGACGTTTTACTACAAAACATCATTAAAGGTATCATATTATGACATTTGTAAAAAAAAAAAAAAATAGCATAATGATTGTTGTAGCCTTATTTTGATGTAATGAGAAGCTTGAGAATTTAATTGGACTTTGTTTAATACGTAGCTAGACATATCTCTCTTTATTCACAAAAACATTTTTAACAACGATTTAAGAGGCTCTTTGGCACTCGTTAAAGTTCCTTGTTGCATCATCAAAAAATGCAATAAGGTGGCCAGAACATGATTTGAAGAGCTTACACACCAAAGGCCACTTGTTGCACCTCAGTCCTTTGCAACAATTGGCTCAAGTTCTCAGATAAACCTTGAGTAAATTAAACCCAATGGAGGAAGCAAGAAAAAGGATACACATTCATTCCTATCTTGCTAATATGACATCTTAATGCGGTCATCATGTCTACAAAAAAAATAAAATAAAATAAATTGAGTGTGCAGTGATAGAGATTTGCTTGCCACAAAGAGAAAAAAAGTAAATTGTTTAACACATAAGCAATTTTATTGTGCTAGTAGCTTGACTATAGTTAGAATGATCATAGGTGAAACATCTCAAAAAGTTTACTTATTTTTTTTTATTACAAAGTTGAGCATTGTGTTACAACTAATAAAGTTGAGTAAGTGTCAATCAAATTAACCCATAATTCTTACCATTCAAAGAGGTTCGTTTAGCAATCATACCATTTTTTAACTTTATTTGATTACCTCTAAACATTTGAATGATGCTAAAAAGTCAAACCAAGAGTGTAAACTATACATATACCAGCTACTCAACATAGTTAGATTAGATCAAATGATTATATGTATTATTAAAAAGTAGGTTTTACTATTAAAAGCAACCAAAATGGAGAACTTAGAGAGTATAAAGCGAAAAATGAGAAATGATACATGAGTTTTATAAGATATAAATAAATAAAGAAAATGGAAATAGAAATGGATACTGCTCTGTCTCAAAAGACTAGCTATAACTTTCTATTTGTAGAACAATAAAATGAATTACAACCATTGATTCTAGTCAACGTGTTACAATCTTGAAATCTTATATGTAAACAAATGATCAAGAGAATCAGAGTAGTGCAACGGCAACATATTCTCACATGGTGTGAGATCCTTCTGGAAGCTATGGAGGAGAGAAAATGATTAAGTGGGTCTCTCTAATATCCCCTCCCGCAAACATAGGGGTGGTAAAACAACATCGAGTTTGGAGCAAATGAGAGACAAGCGAGAGGATGTCAATGGTTTTGTTAAGCAATTAGCTATTTGATCACAGAAGGAAAGATAACGAAGCCGAAGCTGGTTTTGTATGAATTTTTCTAGAATGAAATGAATGTCAATCTCTATTTGTTTTATTTCGGCGTGGCACGTTGGATTGGCTGCTAGAAAATTGGAGGTCATATTACCAGGCCAAAAAATTTGACAAACAAAAGTTGGATAATAAATGTCCTTGAGTAATGATTGAAGCCAGGTGACTTCTATTGTTGTTTTGGCAAGGCTTCTATACTGTCATTTAGTGCTTAAGTGAGCCACAACTTGTTATTTTTTCCACTGCCATGAGATGGGAGTTTCTCCAAAGTAAACATAACAGCCAACTACTGATCATTTATCTGCAGGAGATATTGGCCAATCAACATCAAAGAAGGATATGAAATTCAATTAGCAGCTCGGTTTAATGTGTAAATCGAGTGTGGAGGTGCCTTTAATGTAGTGTAGAACATGCTTTAATGCTTGGCAGTGATCTATCGTAGGGTTTTGCTGAAATTGACTCAACCTATAGACGGTAAAGGAGAGATCTGGTCATGCGTTGGTTAGATACAATAACCCTCCAATTAGACTTCTATACATGGTTGCATTAAAGGACAAAGCAGTTGAATTAGTCATTAAGTGTTTACCAACAACACAAGGTTTAGAAACTGGTTTGCAACAAATCATGCCAACTTTTTTGCGAAGAGTTTTAATATATGCTTTTTGAGTAATTAAGATAAATTCCAAAAGAATCTCTATACACTTTAATGCCCAAAAAGTAATGTAACTCCTTTAGATCCTCCAATAAGAATTGTTTGCTCACTAAAACGATGTATTGCTGAATATGAGCTGAGGAGTTACCTGTGATTATAATGCCATCTATATAGACCATGAGATACAAGATAGTTGAACCAATTTTCTTGATAAATAGAGATGGATTAGCATGAGAAGCTTTAAAATCCCAAGATAATAAAGTGGAGCGTAGCTTGCAAACCAAGCCCGTGGGGCTTGTTTGAGGCCATAAATAGCTTTATGCTATTGGCAAACATGGTTTAGCTTTGATTGATCCAAAAATCCTTTTGATTGTGGCATAAACACCAATTTCCCTAGATGTCCATGTAGAAATGCATTATTAATGTCCAATTGTCTAATAAATCAGTTGTAGGACACTGCAAATGTGAGAATAACTCAAATTGTAGATGGCTTTACCACTGGACTACATGTATCATAGAAATATATTCCCAATAATTGATGGAATCCTTTTGCAACTAACCTGGCTTTGTGACGATGAATTGATCCTTCAAAATTTCTTTTGATCTTGAAAACCCATCTATTGCCCACAATATGTTGAGATGGGTTGGGTGGCACAAGCAACCATGTTTTACAATGGATTAAAGCATCATATTATGTTTTTATATCATCTCTCCATATAGAAGTCAAAGATCCTCTCAAACAGAAGTAGGTTCAATGACAAAAATATTAACACTGATAGAAGATGTTGTGCAATCGGTGATGGCCAAAAACAATTTGGGTTTGAATATACCATGTTGTGCCTAGGTTACCATTGGGTGAGAGGGAAGAATAATTGGGTTGGGCAATGGAATAGTCCAAGGAGTTTGTGGAGCATATATAGTGGTAGGTAGGTAGTGGGAGAACAAGTTGGTGGTGAGAATGTGGGCATTGGTGTTGAAGTGGGTATGGACAAGGAGATTGGGGAATAAGGGATTTTGTGTAGAGAGTTATGTGATGGAATTGTGTGAAATAAGGATGTGTATGGGAATTCTATTTCATCACAAAATTACATGTTTCAAAATGTATAGTCAGATAGGACTTAGATAGAGATAGTCACAACATGAAGAACTATAACAAAGAAACACACATTTTTGGGAACAAAATTGAAATTTATGGTGATTGTATGTTCTAAGACATGGATAGCATGCACACCCAAATGTTCCGAGTATTAATAGATATGTGTTTTTTTTTTGTTATAAACAAGTTGATATGGAGAAAGGCCATTGAGAATGGGGATAGGGAGTCTATTAATTGGGAAAACAACTACTTGAGAAGTCTCTTGTCAAAAAGACAATGGGAATTTGGCATGCTCAAGTAAAGTTAAGCATGTTTTAATGGTATGACAACACTTGCATTCGACAAGACAATTTTGCTCATGAGTATTTAGGCATGGATGAAAATGGTCATTGCTTACCTCCTTAGTCAAATTGCATGCATTTTATTCTTTTTGAGAAAACATTTTAAACTAATTTCTTGAAGAAAAGAAAGGTGGGGAAAAATTTAGATTTAGATTTTAAGGGATAAATCCATGTAAACCTAGAATAATAATCAACAAAATGCATGTAATGTTTAAATCTATTGTTTGATTGAATCAAAGTCGGTCCCCATAAGTCTGAACGAATTAGAATGAGTAAATTTGAAGCTCCAGAGATGGACAACTTAAAAGGAAGAACATGAGCCTTTCCATACTAACTTGAAACATAAATACCATGTTTATTTCGATAAAGTGATTTATTACACTATTTGAGTATTTGAGTAAGAGTAAAGTGAGATGGGTAACCCAATCTCACATGCAATAAGTCATAATCTGATAACAAAGGTTTTGAAAAATAGAAAAAAAAAGTGATGATGGTTGATGAAATCTGATGAGAAGGAAATTGGTATAAGCCATTTCTAAGGTCCCTAGCAAGAGCATAGCCTTGGTTCAAGCATCCTTTACCAAACAACAAGAAGAATGACATTCTATGAACACTTTGTTGTCATGAGTTAAGAGAATGTTTCAATTACTAAGAGTAAGGATTTGAATCCTTAAAGTTTGATAACTTGAGACACATTGGAATCAACAATATGTGAACTCAAAGATGGGAGATTACATGGAATGGATTTTGTGAACGGCTTGCCTAAGAATAAGAAAGGGAAAAACATCGTATCGGTTATAATTGATCGTCTCACATAAGTAGCTCATTTTCTACGAATCAAATCCCTAGATTTGGTTAGTAAACTAGGGGGATTTTATGTTAAGGAGATCATGAGATTACATGGAGTACCCAAAAGCATAGTATTGAACCAAGATGCAAGGTTCACGTCTCAATTCGAATAGAGTTTCCAAAAGTAGTTGGGTACCAAACTGATGATAAGCACACCATATCATTCACAGACTGATGGATACTCAGAAAGAGTAGTTCAGATCTTGGAGGATATGTTGAAAGTATGTGTTGTTGATTTCAAGGACAACTAGTGCAAACACTTGCATTTAGTTAAATTTGCCTACAATAATAACTATCAAGCAAATATCCCAATGGCACCCTATGAGGCTCTATATAGTGAGCCTTGTAGATCATTGTTATGTTGGGCAGATTTGGAAGATCGAGTGACTAGACCTAGTAGAAGAGATGAATGAGCAACTCAAGGTTTCAGATGAGGTTATTGACAACTCACAGTAGACAGAATAGCTATGTTGACAAATGAAAGAGACCCCTAGAGTTCCAAGAATGTGATAGAGTATTTCTGAAGGTTAGTCCACAGAAGGATATTAGAAGATTCAGACACAAGGGAAAATTGTCACAAAGATTTATTAGGCCATTCGAGATCACAAGGCAGATAAGAAAATGTGCATATGAGCTAGATCTACCAAACCAAATGTCCTCGATACATAATATCTTCAACATATCGATGTTGTGGAAGTATGAGAGTAATCCTTCTCTTATCATTCACTGGGAGGAAATATGGGTACAAGATGATACCACATAAAAGGAGTCTGCGATCAGTATATTAGATCGAAAAGTACAAAACTTAAGGACAAAGGACATCTCGCTAGTCAAAGCCCTTTGGAGGCATCACGACATTGAGGAAGCAACCTACGAATTGGAAAGTGAAATGTGGACCGAATATCTTAACCTATTTACCAAGAGCACCTAAATGACATCATTGCGGACAACAAACGACTCAGGTAAGCTATTTTAAATTTTTGAGGATGAAATTTAAATTAAAGGGGGTAGATTGTAATAGTCTATATATATATATATATATATATAAAATAATTAAATAATTAAACAACTAAGTAAATTAAACTTAAATCTGGGACATAAAATATAAAATTAGAAATAAAAAAATGATGTAAAATAAGTAACACCCCGATTCTCCACCTGATAATAATTCTATATTAATTCCATACATAAAGATGTATATATATTTAATTTCATTTGCATGCACATGTCATTATCGAGAATCAAAGTATTACTGTTATAATACCATAACCCCCTATACACACTAGCTTACATCCCACAAAACCACAAGAATGTGCAAATAAAATGATCAATAAATTAATAGAGGAAAAACTTTGGAATGATATACAATCTTAAAAGAAATTAATTAAAATCAATCATGGTTACTAGATTTTGGCTCTATGGCTGAGTTTCAAATAATAAAGAACAGACTAAAATGACTTTGACTCTCTTGGCTACATGCCCAAGCTAACAACCTTTCTACTCAGATGACCACGTTGAGGAGATCTACTACTAAATTATGTCTCACCAACCAATGCTCACTCAAATAGCCTAATGGATCATACAAAATACATCTCAACCATTATTCAAGCCAAATACATAACATTTTGACTGAAAGGATTATTCTTGGTGTTCTCATCACATAACTACATCCATAAATAAGTAGCGCCTTGCACTAAATTACAAGGAGTATAGGGATACACCCATCATCCCATATTCGAAAACTAGGGACACATCCACCATTCCATTTGTATAATAGTGCCAAATTCCACATTTTTGAGAATATCCACAATGATCAACCGGTGAGTCACTGCGCCAGTACATGGTTCAGTTCTTGATTATTGTAATCTTCATGTATTATTCAACGTCAAATTCATAGCATGTTCAAAACTCATGATTCAAGGTTATGATCATATGATATGCTGTAAAAACATGTACACATCATGCATAGAATTACAACACATGCTTTTCAATGTAAAAGTTATACCACATTTTTAAGGACAAATATTCCTCATGCTTACAACCATGCAACATTTTCTTCATCACATCAAACATATATGAGATTCATCAATCACAAGCATTAACTATTATACACTAGCATGCTCCTAAGTATTCAATTAATGAAGTAAATAGAAAACCACATTTTATATTTAAAACTCACATAATACTAGTTTCTACCTCTTCTTTTTGACATCCTTTGAAACAGTCTTAGCGAAAGGAAAGGTTGGATAATGGGTTACGAGTTGGAAAGTCTCTAAGGAGGAGTAGGGTAATCATCTTCAACCCATCTAGAGTTCTTGTACTATTGATTCCAACCCGTCTTGAGTTCTCAAGCTTTAAGTATTCAAATCATTACTCTTAGAAATTGAAGCATCCTCTTATGTTCTTAAACTATAATTTAATGCCTCTCTATCCAACATAGTACACAATGTACAATGGATAACACATTAGAAAAGCTAAACATAGATTTGCTTATGTGTATTGCAGTTAAGGAAAGGAATACCACTATAACCAGAATGCATAAATAAGAGATGAGGAGAAAAAGAGACGTAGTACTGCTATAGTGGAATGCATTATCGTGGTAACCAAAGTGATTAAAGAAAGAGAGATAAAGAAGAACGGATTACAGTACCGCAGTCGTAAGAAACATTACTGCAGTAACCAGAACGAAGGCAACTATTCATGTATGTTTTTCCATCTCTTGTTTTTCTATGTTCTTAGCATGCAAATACCTTTATTTCAATGTCAAAGAACGAGGGCTAATTCTTATGATGAAATAGAATTCTTATACCTTACTTATGTCGTTCAAACACCTTGGTGATGACATATACTTCAACAGAGGTTACTTGAATCCTTTTGGGACAATTTCAGAATCTATTTTGATGGTAGAAATAAACTAGTGTCTCAAAGATTATTGATGGGGATTTGACTCTCAAAGAAATGGGAAAAGAATGAAAGAAACTAATGATCAAGAGTTTAGAGTGATGCATTACCTTGCATGATAACTTCATGGGAACCTATGGCCTGAAATAATAGGTTCTTGTGAAGTTCCTTATCTTTTTCACCTTGCGGAATGATTTAGGAGAGGGAGAACAAAGAAGTCAACTAGAAGAACAAGAGGAAAGGAACTCGATTTCAGGAGAATAAGAAGGGCGGGAAACGCCAGATTTGGGTAGAAATAAGATTTGTATTGATAAGGATAGGAGAAGATTTTGAGTATACTTAGGACCTTGTTGCAATCTTAGTAGTTTTTTTTATCTTGACCCAAATTTTATCCAATTTCCTTGTTATTCTAGTCCTATGGGGAGTGGAGACTATGGTGGGTGGCAATTTTGATTTGTCGTGAAAATTTGGGAACCAACATTTATATGTACATATAATACCTCCATATATATTTAATTATACATATTTTATATTTCATTTCTCATTTTATATTTTATGTCTCAGATTTAAGTTTAATTTATTTAATTGTTTAATTATTTAATTATATATATATATATGACTATTACATAGAAATTAAATTTTCCTTGACAGAGGGAACGCACAGGGTATTGGAAAATGAAGAGTACCAAGAAGAGTGCGGGTCATGAGAAAACCAACATGAGTGATGAGAAGTGTGTGACCATTACCTATGGTAAGTTGGTTGTTACTAGATTACTCAGAATGATTGCAAATTTGGGAGGCGTCGACAGTGATGTGATTCAATGCTCTTCTGTCTACATACTAAGAAGTATTCGAGACTACCTCAAGTGATGCTAAGAATGCATTTGGAGGAGGCATACCCATGTAATTGTTGCCACCATGGTAATAGCAGACCACTGCTGAGTGATTGAAGTTTCCACTGATTTGGCAAGTCGATTTGTTTTGATTACCTCCACATCCAACTCTTCCTATTGTACCACGTCCACCACTACGAAAAGGTCCTGAGAAGGTGTTGTGATTATTTTTCTTTCTAGTATTGCTTATAGAAGCAACATTTCTAGTTGTTGATTGACTAGGTTTGCAAGCTATATTAGTTGATGGGGTGTTCTTCAGATTCAAGGAGCTAATTGCTACTACATTATATTATTGAGTTGTTGAAGTTTAACATCAAAATTTAGAAGGGTAGCATGCATTTAAAGCCAGGAGATTTCAAGCTTTTCTTAAAGAACAGTGGTTATGGAAGAAATTCAACATTAAGACTAGCAAGAGTACATGAAACAAGATCCGAAAGTGGGAAAGGGTTGCCAACTGTTGATAAACTATTAATGAACTCCTTTATCTTGTTGAAGTATTGCACCATCGTAACCGTGGCTTTTCTAGTAAGTTGTATACCAATTCCCAAAATCTAAATGCGTCCATGATTGTGAGCACCACACGATTCTTTGATTGCTTGCCAAGCGTATTGGGACGTGGTGTGACCAATAATTTGAGAGGTAATTGATTCTATTAAGGAGTTGATCAACCATCCAAGCAGCAATTGATCTTTGCTCATCCATTCTTCAAATTTTGGGTAATAGAACCAGTGTCACACCCCGACCCCCAGGCCGGACATCATATCTGTCAATCTAAGGCCCTGTTGTCGGGCGTCGTGCGGCTCCAAGCTCGGCGCGTGGTCCGCCGAGGCACTGGGTGTGCGACAGTCATCATCATCTTTCCACAAACATCTATACATGAGGTTTAAATCATTTCTTAATTTCAAATAATCATTTTATTTATGCTTCACTAAGAAATTAATTTCAAATCAAATCCACCGGATGTTTAAAATCATATTTATACTGGAAATCAAGATAATAATAGCGGAAGCACTTTTCAGATCAAATCTTTCTAAATCATTGAACACTGTTTAACATACAATATCTAAAAATCATTGGTTTATCAATCAAAATAAAACAATGTTCAAGATGACAAAACAGTCTTGTAGATACATATACAAAAATATGATACATGACCCTCCGGCCCAAATTCAAAATATACATAATAAAAACTATTCAAAACAGAGAGACAGTTTAACAAAAATATCACTCTCTCTTTCTCTATACATCCTCCAGTCTCTAGTCTGCATCCTCACTGAGCGCTGGGCCCATGAGTACCTGTAAAATAAAAATGGGGTGAGCTCGAAAGCCCAGTGGATTTCCCCTACACATCAATAGCATTATACAAACGAGCATACGAAACATGCAAACAGTTTCAAATCATTAGGGGCATTTCAAACACTTAGTCAGTTTATCCGTTACGCTCTAATATCAGGAATTTACCATTTGATATTAGAAATTAACCGAAAGAGTGAACCACCCCCAGTATCCCAATTGTGGTCCTGAACACAATCAGACACGACATCTTTATAAGACAAAAATCTACCTCTGAGACCATGACCTAAGAAGATACTAAAACCAAGGAAAAAATTCTCATGACTTTCCAAATTCGAGGGTCTCATACGGCCGCTCGCAGTTTGACCTAGTTGGGGATACCCACGATGACGTCCTGGTCACAACCGAATAACATCTATGTGATGTACCAGTGCCCGTCCATCGCCCCGGTACGTGGAGTTCTGAATAAACCTTTAATGTTCTTTAGTTTTACAATCATAGTTTTCATTCCACGCAACATACAGACATGCTTATTCAAAATGTTATCTTAAGCAAAAAAAGCAAACAAACATCAAGCTAATCATAATATCCAAGTACTAGAAAGCGAGTAACCAGTCATCAGGATATCATATCAATCATTTCGCCCAAGGCATACATTCCTAGCATGGTACTAAGTACATGAATTTAAACATGAATCATATTCCGTATCCTACATCCGCATAATACTAAAGAGTGAGGAAGAGATAGTCAACCACACCTGTACACGCCGAACCGCTGCTAGATCGTCGCCCATCGCACAACAGTCCAATATCGTCAATCTGCATCATTAGATGGTAATGATACATTACTTTGGGCCTTTAATACACGTCTAACCCGACCCTAGGGGTCCAGTATCAATCAGTGCTTTAGAGTGTACGCAAAACACTCCAAAAACAACATCCAAGTCCATTGACCGCAGTCGGTCTTGTGTGGACCACGGTCTACACACAATTTCTCACCCCATAGTGGGATTTCACTTGTGTACTCCATAATAGTGATTTCCATTTCAATTTGACACTTAAATCTAGTGTATTGGACACCCAAAAATCATTCAAACAATATAAACTAGCTAAGGAATGCTGTTTACAACATTTCTTCGCTGAAATCCCTTAATCAAGCCTTAAAAACGGGATTCCTTTTCAAAGAAATCAACCCCTTCAATTCCATATCTAAACAACCATCACAAATCCATCCACACTAGTGTCCCAACACGCACACAAGGAAATAAACAACAGCTCACCACATTTGGCATGGTTTCTAGCCACTATACCCTCAACACAAAGCTTTCAAACATATCTCTATCATTTTGATTTATTAACCATTGATAACTACTCATTTATGAGATCAAATCTTAAAGAAAAACTCAAAAGAAATAAAAAAAACTCACCTTTGATCGCCTCTTGTCGCTCCTCTCCAAACCCCAAGCTGTAGGATAACAAATGAGCAACTTTAGGGCTTGAAACATATATATAGATCGCACACGGACCGCGGTCGGAGACAGACGGACCTCAGTCATCGGACAGATTTTTCTTCATGGACCGTGGTCTTCACTTTATGGACCACAGTCATCCCTTTATGGACCGCAGTCGGCATTTTACGGACCGTGGTCACCCATGTAACCTGGTTTTGTTTCGTGATTTTTCCACTGATGACCGCGGTCTGCCCATAAGGATCGTGGTCGACAGTGGAGTTTGCCTCTTTTCCCAAATTTTTCTCCCCAAGGACTGTGGTCGGACCCATGTGGACCGCGGTCTATGCATGATTGTTTCAGATTTCGTAATTTCTGCACGTTTCTAAGTACCCAAATGTTCTAATTTATTTTATCTTGATTAAATAACATATGATGATCATTAAAAACTAGTTTTCAATCATTTTTATATTTATTTAGAATTTTCAAAAATTCATATTGACGCGGACACATTATAAGGCTTAGGGTGATTACAATCTACCACCCTTAAAAGAAATTTTGTCCTCGAAATTTAAATGAGAAGTACCTGAGCAATGTGTCCAATTAATCTGACCTGGCAAAGAGATCTGGGTATTTCTTCTACATCTCACTCTCAAGCTCCCAAGTTGCTTCCTCCAGGTTATGATGCCTCCACAGGACTTTGACTAAAGGAATGTCCTTAGTCCTGAGACTCTGCACCTTACAATCAAGGATCTGCACTACTGTCTCTTCGTAAGTAGCATCATCTCAAAGTACGATCTCGTCCAGATGTAAAACATGAGATGGGTCTGGTTCGTACTTCCGGAGCATCGAAACGTGGAACACATTATGTACTGAGGACAATCTATTCGGCAAATCCAACTCATATGCACAGATACTAACCCGTCTGACAATCTCAAAAGGACCGATGTGGTGAGGCGATAGCTTCCCCTTCACTCCAAACCGTCTAATTCCCTTCTATGGGCTGATCTTCAAAAATACCTGATCACCGGTCTGGAACTCTAGAGGCCTTTTCTTCTTGTCCGCATAGTTCTTTTGCCTGCCCTGTGCTATAACTAATCTCCTTTGGATTTGCTTCACCTGTAAACTCATCTCCTCAATTAACTCGGGTCCAGTGAGTACCTGGTCTTCAAACTCTGCCCAACAAGATGGTGATCTACAGCGTTTACCATACAGTGCCTCATATGGAACCATCTTGATGCTTGCCTGATAACTGTTGTTATATGCAAACGCAACAAGATGTAGATGTTTACTCTAATTTCCTCTGAAGTCTAGGGCACATGCTCTCAGCATATCCTCCAATATCTGTATGACCCTCTCTGACTGCCCATTTGTATGTAGATGAAAGGCTATGTTCATGGTCAATCTACTCCCCAATTCCTTCTGTAGACTTTGCCAGAATTGAGACGTGAATCTGGAGTCTCTGTCTGACACTATGGTACTGGGAACCCCATGCAATCGCACAATCTCTCGCACATAAAGCTCTCCCAGCTTACTCACTGCATCAATAGATTGAATAGGTAGAAAATGTGCCACCTTAGTCAGTCGGTCCACTATGACCCAAACGGTGTCCTCCCCCTTATGACTTCTCGACAAGCCGCTAACAAAATCCATCGCTATACTGTCCCACTTCCATTCAGGAATCGGAAGTGGCTGTAACAAACCTGATGGTTTCCTGTGTTTAGCCTTGACCTGCTGACAAGTCAGACACCAGGAGACATATCTGACAATATCCCTCTTCATGCCTCTCCACCAGAAAGTTTTCTTTAAGTTTTGGTACATCTTGTCGCCTCCTGGATGCATAGTGTACTTACTCAAGTGTGTCTCATCCATTAGGGTTCCTTTGGCCTGTCCAGAACTGAAAACACATAGTCGGTTCCCTAATCTCAATGCACCCTCTGTGTCAAAGTGAAAATCTGTGTGTTTGCCCTCCTTGACACTTTCTATCAGCTCTATAATCCATACGTCAGATTTCTGCTCATCTCTGATCTGGCGTAAGATGTCTGGCTGGCAAGTCACTACATACAGATATGCTCGTGTATCATTTGTAGCTACACCCAGATTATAGTCACTAATCAGTTGGTACATCTGGCTCACTTCATCCCTCCTGCTCAACTTCCTACTAAGAGCATCGGCAACTACATTCAACCTGCGGGATGATAGTGCAGCTGAAAATCATAGTCACTAAAGAACTCAATCCACCTTTTCTGCCGAAGGTTCAGTTCCTTCTGAGTGTATATGTACCTGAGGCTCTTATGGTCTGAGTAGAGATCAAAACTCTCACCATATAGATCATGCCTCCATATCTTCAGCGCAAACACGATCGCTGCAAGCTCCAGATCATGCGTAGGATAATTCAGCTCATGTGGCTTCAGTTGCCATGAAGCATAAGCCACTAGTTGTCCTTGCTGCATCAGCACTACACCCAATCCGCTAAGGGATGCGTTAGTGCACAAAGTATACCTCACACCAGGGATAGGTGTGATGAGTACCGGTGCTGTAGTCAACCTCTGCTTAAGCTCCTGAAAGGACCGCTCACACTGCTCACTCCAAATGAATTTCTCGTAGTTAGCTTAGTTATTGAACCTGCCAATTTCGAGAAGTCTTCAATAAACCTACGGTAGTACCCAGCCAACCCAAGAAAACTCCTGATCTCTGTCACTGGAGTGGGTTGCTGCCAGTTGTATACTACTCGCACCTTCTTCGGGTCTAATGCTATTCCTACCACGTGGCCAAGAAACTTGATCTACTTCATCCAAAAATCACACTTGCTAAACTTGGCATATAATTTATTCTGCCTCAGTGTTTCCATAACAGTCTGCAAGTGTTATATGTGCTCAGTCTCTGATTGGAAATATACCAGAATGTCATCAACAAATACTATTACAAACTGGTCAAGAAAACGACTGAAAATTCTATTCATCAGGTCCATAAACGTGGCTGGAGCATTAGTCAAACCAAATGGCATGACTGTGAACTCATAGTGGCCATACCGCATCCTGTAGGCTGTCTTCTATATATCAGACTCCCGGATCCTCAGCTGATGATACCCTGACCTCAGATCTATCTTGGAGAAATACTGTGCTCCACTGAACTGATCAAAGAGGTCATCAATCCGTAGTAAAGGGTATCGGTTCTTAATAGTAACACTGTTCAGCTTCCGGTAGTCTATGCACAGCCTCATGGAACCGTTTTTCTTCCTCACAAATAGGACTGAAGCTCCCCATGGCAACTCACTCTGTCTGATGAATCCCTTCGCCAAGAGCTCGTCCAACTGAGTCTTCAACTCTATCAACTCCACAGGTGCCATCCTATAGGGTGGAATAGCGATGGGATTAGTGCCGAGATGCAACTCAATCTTAAACTCTACCTGTCTATGAGGTGGAAGCCCAGGTAGATCCTCTGGGAATATATTTATGTAATCTTGTATCATAGAAATACTGTGAATATCTGTGGTCCCTTTTGAATCCTCATCTGCTAGCTACCTGAAGTCTCCCTTATGCTGAATGGCATACAACAAAGCAAGTGTAGGACTCCCAGGCAGTCTCCGAATATCCCCATCGATCCTTAATGTCTCTCTTGATGGCAACTGTATAGTGACTCTCCTCCTCTGGCAATCAATCTGTGCCTGATATTGGGTCAACCAGTTTATTCCCAATATCACGTCGTAGCCATTGAAATGGAGTAAGCAGAGATCAGCGGAAATCAGTTGGTCTCCAAATCTGAACTCAACTCCACAATACTTCCCTGAGCTCACTGTCTCGCCTATCGGCGTGGCAACATCCAATGGTACTGCCAATGGGCTCGTGACAAGTCTCAATTTACTTACCAAATCTTCTGAAATAAAAGACCGTGTGGCACCAAAATCAAACAAGACGTGCACAGCAACACCAAACAACAAAAACATACCATCCAATCGCAGGAGTCGGGGTTGTCTGGGCTTTTGTTGCATACAGTCTGGCCTGCTCTCTCTGTCTCGTCTGGGACCGTGTCTACCTCTGCTGCGGCCGACTACTCTGTTCCTGCCCTGACTATTGCTGCGTTGGTGCTGGAGCTCTGGTAGGGCAATCTCTAGCCATATGTCCCTGCTGGCCACACGATAAGCACAGTCCTAACTTCCTAGCATGTTCCCTCTGCTCGGTGCTAATCTGACCTGCTCTGGTCCGCTGCTGCTGCCCTGAAGTCTGGGCCTGACCACTAGCAGTAGGTGTTCTAGATGGTTGTCGTCGGTCTCTCCGCTACTGTGGGGCTCTAGATGTCTAACCTGAATACGGTCTCTTCTGTCTACTCTTGAGTGACTGCCCAAACTCTATGTCTCTCTCTACATGCTGGGCCCTCACAACCGCCTCTCTGAAAGTAGTCAGTCTCAAAGGCGTGATCATTCTCCTAATCTCCATCCTCAAACCCTCTATAAACTTCTCCGTCTTCCGTAATTCATCTACTACCATCTCTGGGCAGAATCTCGACAGCTCTGTGAACCTGTGCTCATACTCTGTCACAGTCAATGTCCTCTGCATCAGCCTGATAAAATCTGATCGCATCTGGGACCTTTGTGCTGACGAGAAGAAAGTATCATAAAACATTGTCTGGAACTCATCCCAAGTCATCATTGTCTCATCAATGGTCGGATCTGCCACTATCATCCTCCACCAGTGGTAGGCTGGTCGCACCATCTGATGTACTGCCAAAGCTACTCTCCTCTATCCCGTCACTCCTAGCAGCATCAGATGCTTATCCATCTCTATGAACCATCTATCTGCTGCAATAGGATCTGCCCGTCGCTCAAACTGGCTAGGACGTAGCTTTGAAACTCTATAGCTAGGTCTTTCTGCTCTTTATCATAACTAGCGGACTTGCTAGCCATCTGTGCTCTCAAGGGGTACTGTCACCGGGATCCCTGCCTCATCAGGTACAGACGCTGGTGTAGATGTCTGTGCGGGTATTGGAGGCCGTATGGGAGGCTGAGAACACTCTGTCAGGTACTGGCTCGTCATGGCCCTGTCCACTGCCCGATCTACTGCTTTTTGAATCATGTCTAAGAGTACATCTAGTGACACCGTAATGGCAGTTGGAGCAGCTGATCTGGTAACACCCTCCTCTGTCTGTACTGGTTCCTCAGTAGCCTCACCCTTGGACCTACCCCTACGGGGTCTGCCACGTCCTCTAACTCTTGGGATTATCTTCAAGTCAAAAGCACACTTTCAGTATCCAACAGTGTAATCATAATACAACAGAAAATTCAATAATTTAAATTAATATAACTGCATTTCTACTTTAAGCAGGATACCATGACTTGTGTTAATAGCCATTCATTTCAACTCGCCTATACCCATCGCGCTCATCGTGCTACTGTGACTCTAAGTTCATGTCTTTAGGTTCTCGATACGTTTCAATGGCCTAGGGTTTTATGCTTCTAAGTCAACAACATTTTATTCAGTTCTGGGTACAGGAATTTGTGTGTCAATACTCAAAATAGTGATATCACATATATCCAAAGCAAACACCCAACAATCAACCAAACAATGCACGTTGTCATAATGGAATCCATGTTCCATTATGGCTATTATATATTTATGCCAAATCCTAGTTTCTAAGGAGGACGCAAGACCCACCGTATGCGACCATCTCATACCAGTAGAATACAGTGCGTGCAAGTTCTTCCAAAGAATCCGTTCATCGCCTATTACAATTTCGCAAGTGTCTCGCTCCTTAAAGCAGACGCAAGACCCACCATACGCGACCGTCCCATACAGGTAGAATACAGTGCGTACTTGTTTAGCTCAAGAATCAATCACTCACCATACATGGTTCATCATTCTTCGAGTCTAGGATTCCCCCATACCCCCATATCCCTATGCGTCCCATATCACACAGAGACTAAAGGATACAAGATCCTCTTGAATCAAGTCATGACCAAAACAAGTGTGCGTTTTTCACGTTATAAGTCTCTAGCTTATGTCCTAAAGCTTTTATTAAGATCCACTGTCTTCAAGACATCACTCGGTCTTCCCTAAACCTAGGGTTACAGGATTTGGTTTGTTGACTCAACGGTTGAGTCGCCAATCCGACTCACTCTCACTTCTATGTGACGCCCTCGGTCTCAAGTTTCCCGGATCTTTTCCAAAGTAGCGCAACACTCGCAGAGAGTAAAACTTGGCCTACAGGGCTACTATCCAAAGGAAGTGCATCGCTCGTAGGGAGTAAAGCCTCCACCTACAGGGCTACTATCCAATGGAAGCGCATCTCTCGTAGGGAGTAGAACTCTATCTACAAGGCTACCACCCGTACTCAAATCCGTCTATGAATGGTCACTTGAGCACCCGACATCACCTAAATCTTTTCTAGACTTCTAGCCACATAGTCACTAGTGAATTTCTGTTATTAACTCTCTTTTCAAAACAAATCAAATCAAAATTATTTCCAGTGAAAATCAATCCAGTAAAATTTTTCTTTTCGTTTCAATAACATTATTATGAAAACAGTTCCATCTGGCATTACCTGCCCAAGAAAAATCCCGTCATGCCCAGTGTTGTCGAAAACCTGGCTCTGATACCAAAATCTGTTACACCCCGACCCCCGAGCCAAACATCATATCTGTCAATCTAAGGCCCTATTGTCGGGCGTCGCGCGGCTCCAAGCTCGGCGCGTGGTCCACCGAGGCACCGAGTGTGCAACATTCATCATCATCTTTCCACAAACCTCTATACACGAGGTTTAAATCATTTCTTAATTTCAAATAATCATTTTATTCATGCTTCACTAAGCAATTAATTTCAAATCAAATCCACCGGATGTTCAAAATCATATTTATACTGCAAATCAAGATAATAATAGCGGAAACACTTTTCGGATCAAATCTTTCTAAATCATTGAATACTGTTTAACATACAATATCTAAAAATCATCGGTTTATCAATCAAAATAAAACAATGTTCAAGATGATAAAACAGTCTTGTAGATACATATACAAAAATATGATACATGACCCTCCGGCCCAAATTCAAAATATACATAATAAAAACTATTCAAAACAGAGAGACAGTTTAACAAAAATATCACTCTCTCTTTCTCTATACATCCTCCAATCTCCAGTCCGCATCCTCACTGAGCGCTAGGCCCATGAGTACCTGTAAAATAAAAATGGGGTGAGCTCGAAAGCCCAGTGGATCTCCCCTACACATCAATAGCATTATACAAACGAGCATACGAAACATGCAAATAGTTTCAAATCATTAGGGGCATTTCAAATACTTAGTCAGTTTATCCATTACGCTCTAATATCAGGAATTTACCATCTGATATTAGAAATTAACCGAAAGAGTGAACCACCTCAGTATCCCAATTGTGGTCCTGAACACAATCAGGCACGACATCTTTATAAAACATAAATCTACCTCTAAGACCACGACCTAAGAAGATACTAAAACCAAGGAAAAAATCCTCATGACTTTCCAAATTCGAGGGTCTCATACGGCCGCTCGTAGTTTGGCCTAGTTGGGGATACCCATGATGACGTCCTGGTCACAACCGGATAACATCTACGTGATGTACCAGTGCCCGTCCATCGCCCCGGTACGTGGAGTTCTGAATAAAACTTTAATGTTCTTTAGTTTTACAATCATAGTTTTCATTCCACGCAACATACAGACATGCTTATTCAAAATGTTGTCTTAAGCAAAGAAAGCAAACAAACATCAAGCTAATCATAATATCCTAGTACTAGAAAGCGAGTAACTAGTCATCAGGATATCATATCAATCATTCTACCCAAGGCATACATTCCTAGCATGGTACTAAGTACATGAATTTAAACATGAATCATATTCCATATCCTACATCCGCATAATACTAAAGAGTGAGGAAGAGATAGTCAACCCCACCTGTACACGCCGAACTGCTGCTGGATCATCGCCCCTCGCACAGCAGTCCAATACCATCAATTTGCATCATTAGATGGTAATGATACATTACTTTGGGCCTTTAATACACATCTAACCCTACCCTAGGGGTCCAGTATCAATTAGTGCTTTAGAGTGTACACAAAACACTCCAAAAACAACATCCAAGTCCATTGACTGCGGTCGGTCCTGTGTGGACCACAGTCTACGCACAATTTATCATCCAATAGTGGGATTTCACTTGTGTACTCCATAATAGTGATTTTCATTTTAGTTTAACACTTAAATCTAGTGTATTGGACACCCAAAAATCATTCAAACAATATAAACTAGCTAAGGAATGGTGTTTACATTGTTTCTTCGCTGAAATCCCTTAATCAATCCTTAAAAACGGGATTCCTTTTCAATGAAATCAACCCCTTCAATTCCATAACTAAACAACCATCACAAATCCATCCACACTAGTGTCCCAACACACACACACAAGGAAATAAACAACAGCTCACCACGTTTGGCATGGTTTCTAGCCACTATACCCTCAACACAAAGCTCTCAAACATATCTCTATCATTTTGATTTATTAAACATTGATAACTACTCATTTATGAGATCAAATCTTAAAGAAAAACTCAAAAGAAATCAAAGAACTCACCTTTGATCGACTCTTGTCGCTCCTTTCCAAACCCCAAGCTGTAGGATGACAAATGAGCAACTTTAGGGCTCGAAACGTATATATAGATCGCACACAGACCGCAGTCGGAGACAGACAGACCTCGGTCATCGGATAGTTTTTTCTTCATGGACTGCGGTCTTCACTCTATGGACCACGGTTATCCCTTTATAGACCGCGGTCGGCACTTTAGGGACCGCGATCACCCATGTGACCTGGTTTTGTTTCGTGATTTTTTCCACTGATGACCGCGGTCTGCCCATAGGGACCGTGGTCGACAGTGTAGTTTGCCTCTTTTCCCAGATTTTTCTCCCCAAGGACCGCGGTCAGACCCATGTGGACCGCGGTCTATGCGTGATTGTTTTAGATTTCGTAATTTTCGCACGTTTTTAACTACCTGAATGTTCTAATTTATTTTATCTTGATTAAATAACATACGATAATCATTAAAAACCAGTTTTCAATCATTTTTATATTTATTTAGAATTTTCAAAAATTCATATTGACGCAGACGCATTATAAGGCTTAGGGTGATTACAACCAGTGTCTTCAATAATTGGAGGGGGACATGGCTTAGTGCCCAGAAGGTGGTCATCAAGCTTATAACCACGAATAACCGGGAGCATGATGGACTTCCATAAAAGATAATTATCATGATCTAGTTTGATCATCATGTTTTGATTGAGAGAGTTTCCACTAGAAGAGACAGAGGTGATAGGATCAGAAGCCATTGTAGAATTAGAAGGAGGAGCAACAGTATTTGAGGAGCTGCTAGACATGGTATTTTGCCAAAATGCTCTAATACCATATAAGACATAAAAAAGAAGATGGAATTAGAAATGGAGACTACTTTGTCCCAAAAGAGTAATTATAGCTTTCTATATATAGAATAATAAAGTGAATTACAGCCATTGATTCTAATACAATGTTTTACAATCTTGAAAGGTTATTTGTAACCAAATAATTAGGAGAATCAGAGTAGTGTAACAAT